>CAJNOL010000969.1:5971-86284 GCA_905250125.1 Rotaria sordida | reverse complement strand
CTTGAAAAAGCAACAAATATCGATCTTAACCGTGACGGAATAATTGGAGGTGGATCTGCTCCTTTTCCAAATTACCCTCCGACTTATAATCCCTATGGCGGTCCTCCTCATCCTCCAAATTTCCACCAATCTGGTAACCCAAGTTTAATCAATGAACTTGAAAAAGCAACAAATATCGATCTTAATCGTGATGGACTGATTGGAGGTGGGCCTGCTTCTTTTCCAAATTATCCTCCACCTTATAATCCATATTCTGGTCCTCCTCATCCTCCAAACTTCCATCAATCTGGTAATTCGGGTTTGATCAATGAACTTGAAAAAGCAACAAATATCGACCTTAATGGTGACGGACGAATTGGGAGTGGACCTGCTCCTTTTTCAAATTATCCTCCACCTTAATCACTGACGTTAACATCGATATCAGATGTACTATAATAAAACTATATATTTTTTTGTTCTCAACTCTAACCTTACATTATAATTGTCAGTGAAAATTTCAAAATGATCACTGTACATGAATTTAAACTCATAAAGCACTACTAATAATCTGGAAGTAAATAACGATTTTCAACGAATGTGCACGAGACGAACCACCTAAATACGTACAAATTTAAAATATTGTTTGTCAAACTCTTGCTTCATTTTTCGAGATGCTCTAACAACGGAAGGTCGCATACTGGTAATTAAGAAGATTGACCATATTCAGGTCAAATGAAAGCTTTCACTGCCAAACTAACAACTTTAAAATATTATGTCTCCATAGCGTATCTAGAGCAAGCTACCTAAATTTCAAAGTACGTGAAATTTACGTATAAAAATAGATCATTATAAAAAATATTGATATCTATCTTTTTCTTACAATTTACTTTTTTTTCATACAATAAGTTTCTCGAATATTTCTTATGAATATTAGATATATTCGATTTGTACTCATTCTAATGTTATGTAAAAGTTGACTCACATAGAATTAGAAAAAATCACACACATCTTGCATAGGCGGTGGAGCCATTAGGCTTGGGTAGGCTCAAACGAGGAAAGAGCGTAGGCTTAGGTAGGCTCGAGCGAGAAAAGAGCGTAGGCTTGGATAGGCTAATAATAGAACAAATCAAGGCTTTGGCAGGCTCAATAAAATATAAGTTTTCCATTATTGTTTACTTTTCATATTCTTCTAACATGAAACGTATTTCTAGAGGTTCAGTGCATCTTTTCGCTACTGCTAACTTCGTACTCCATGAAATATTTATTGGATTTCGTTAGTATCTATACTGTCATCGAATTTTTGGTTCTCAAGATAAGACAGTTGAATTGTTATTTTTGTGGATACCTATTGAAAATAATTTTTGAATTTTAAATACTTGAATAACGTTACTTCTTTCGTATAATGATACAAGCTAAACAAAACCAGAATACTTTTTTTTCGAAATTGAAAACAGTCCAAGAATAGTTTTAATGAAAGCCCATTTTCTGTTGAAATTTTTATCTAAGAGTCTAAATGATACTAAAGATGCACCAAGATTATATACAGAAATGTCAGAATTAGAACCAGCCGAAACCTCGCCATCAACTTCATCAGATATCTATTCTGATTTTTTTTCAAAGAATCAAGATAAGAAAATATCTTCTGCTCTTGAATAGTTTTATTCCTCCTTCGACGATCCTTCTATTGCTTTTTCAAGGCCCCGTCCCTCAAAAATCGATCTCAGACTAGGAACATCCAAATCACATGACACTTTCAGGATGTGTTGGGGCTGGTGTAGGAAGGTATGGTAAAATTTTCGACCCTATATCATGACGTTTGACAGAAATATTCACTAAACAAGGGTAAAAAATAGCTCAATCGTATCTCTAAGAATTGTGTGTAGGTCTTTATTCTATACATTTAATTTTTTTTTGTTTCAAGCTCGTGTCTAAGGTTAGCTCCTATTGTGATCCATTTTTTTTTAACTTTTACTTTTTAAGCGAAGAAAAGAGATGAGAAGTTCAATGATTCAAAAAACCGTAAATAATGGACTATTTTTATAGAGGTGTTTTCTTATATGATAATAAAAAAGCTTATTTGAAAAAAAAGGCGATGAGAGGGCTAGCCCTAAACACGAGCCTTCAAACAAAAAAAGGTATTGGCTGCAGTGAAGCTCCTTCCAGAATTCTTGGAGATACGATCAAAAACTATAAAACGAAAAGGATCGTTTGGTTTTTTCAAAAATAGCCTATGTTTCGAATAGAAGATGAAAGAAATCTTCAAAAATTTCTAGAAAAAGTGAAGTGCCGAATAAAAATTTTTGCCGTGTATGAGAGATCAAATCACGAGCTATCTTCCTCTGCATTTATCTGAATTTTGATCATTCTGAGGAAAAGTGACTTTTCTTGAGGGATCCTTAAATAGCCTTTTTCAATTACTTCCGTATTTCTTGTTGTGCTAGGAAACGGTGTCACATTACATATCTAGTTATCGTGCTTATAAAGAATTAAAGTCTAGGAAGAAAAGCTATAAGGCTCGCCATTATAGAAAAAATAAACAAAAATACTTAATAATCCGTTCGCATTGGTCTAGAAAACAATTAGGGCTGAAATTATATTGAAATGGATTGAAAAATTTATTATTATATTGCAATTTTTGCCTATTTTTAATCATTATTTAGACGACTGTGATCGAAAAAACCCAAAGTTCATTTATAATACGATTGACTCTGATCATAATCGATTAGAACTTATTCAAAAAACCGACTCTATTTGATGCAAACTGATAAAAATTGGATGAAGAAATTTTTCATTTATCACAAAGAAAAATTACTAGAAATCTAATGATTATAATCGATTTAATCTGATTTCAATCCGTCTTTTATATGAGCAGACTTGGTTCGATTGAAAAGTTGAGCCTACCCTAGACTGGATCCGCTCCGCCGCCTATGTCTACATCCAGACCTACCCCCAGCTATCCTATAAGATGATTGATCATATGTTTAACTGTGACTATTTATCATTGAATATTTAATAATTTTATGTTGTTAAATTCACAAGTTGAAATATTTTGAACTATAGAATATTAATTTATTTTGTATTATCCGTGTGTTTGAGAAATTGTTAATCAATATTACAAATGAATTAACTTTATAATTGTTTATATGCTTGAATGTTCTTAATCTAAAGCATTAAAATTATAATTATGTACACTGAGTTGATCTTGCATAGTTTAACTCGAATGTGATTTATGATTAATTTATCATTAGATGTTTGATTTAAATCTTCGAATTCAAGATAATCATTTTCTATATTAGTTGAACAATTTCTATTAAACTTTATTTTTCTCGTTGGCTGCATGATTCTATTCGGCTACCAAGAATTATAATTTAATGTGAATATTTTAAATTCGTAATTAAAATCTTAAAATTAATGTTCAATATTTTAAGCCTATAGATTATCCGCAATTTATCGGTTATTTAATAAAAGCCTCAATAACTGAACTTTATTCTGTCTAACTTGAACTTCCATAACAAATTATTATGAATCAATATATATGAGTATTTAACTAATATTAAAAATTCTACTCAACAATTAACATAATGTGATACAAACTATTGTTATAAAGTGTCTATCAATGATTTCATTTATGAACTAATTTCTGAGTTGAGAATAGCACATTGATTTGTATAGTAAACATATAGGTCGATCTGTGTTTTCGATTGATACATTTATAGACGTAATTCGATATAAACATGTGTTAAGTAAACTATTAGATAATTAAAAGAAATGATTTGACATATAAAAAGAAGTTTATTTCATGAATATAATTTTTTCGTAGTAGAAAATTAAATTTTTGATATTTATCAAAACTGATTTTGAATTCGTTACATCTGTCTAATAGAGTTCAGTTGATATTTGCAATGTTACTGATCTTTTTTCTAAAAGAAATTTGGCAAATATTTTGATCATTGCACTGTTATAATTCTATTAGCTCTTGTTCTTTAATATTGGTTTTTAAATTTTATTTCAATTTTAAAATTTCCTTCAGTATAATGAATTGAAATTCCATTTATCGTATACTGAGATATATTGAATTAATATATTTTTATGAATAATATGTGATCATAAACTATATTGTATCAATTTTAGAAGTTTTTTGCTTGAAGTTTCAGTATTTTAAATAAAAAACTTGAAATTGAAAATGTTCTCATTTTTCATCGTTCATATTTTCCTGTGTCTTGTTCATTTTTGGAACCAAATATATATTATCGATAATCTATCAATAAATAAAGGAATTAACTATACTAATAAAAGCGAAAAAAAATGAAAGGAGAAATTTCTTTGACCCACACTGTAAGTATATGAACGATTGTTGTAGGTAGGTTTTTTTGCAAAACACTAGTAGCTATAAAATTATGACTAATACTCATTGAAACACAAGACTTAGGAAATTTTTGCTGCTTCTGTTTTTCACAGAGAAATGGTTATTTTCAAAAGCAATAATATTCATTTTGATTATGTATATTATTAACAATAATCTCATTTGTAATTAGAATTCATTTTCAATAGCCCAAGTACGTATACAAAACAAAATGAAGATGCTCAACACGATTAGCTTAAAGCGCTCAGACTATTCGTCAGGATCGATTGCTTTTCGAAGAAATATTATTTAACCTCGTTTGGACTAGTCGAAAACGTATCTACATCCATCATGTCTATTTCGTTGTTTGTTTAGAGTGTGGATGGATATGAGAGTGGGGATTGAGAGATGACCCACAACCACACCCACACCCTCGTAGTTCATGTTGCTGTGTTGGCGATGACAGCGCTAGGTTTGATACTGTTTGTCTTAGACTTTGTACTATGAATTGAACTGTTGAACCGTAGAGTTACTTTTTTTCCAAAAAATCTTAACGGACAAGCTCTTATTGGAATCATATCAGTTCACTACATCATTTTCTTAAAATTCACATACACTACTATTGAATTGCTTTTTCTAGTTATCTCATTTATTTTTCTCATCCTATTTTCCTGAATGATCACATACAGATTACGACAATTCGCATATCTCTCATATCCATATCTATTTTCTGGAACTCATATTTTCGAAAAAAAATAACAGTGAGTGTAAGTTTTAAGTCAAAGCTTTCCGGCTTCCTCCCATTACAGACGACCTCTCATTATAGACTTTAGCAACCGAAGAAAATAGGTCTCACATTTCTTAAGTCTTTTTTTGTAAAATTCATCATATTATGATGTTGAATAATAATGAAAAACTCTTTGTTTCAAAGTGCAGAATTTAAAGAGGTTCTTGCTCTAGTAATTGGTTGTTCTGCGAAACACTGTAGTCTACAGGACATTTTTCACTTTACGTATTGGATATTAGTTAAATGAGGTCAAAAAGCATATATGAGTTCTACATCTCAGTCCCATAGGGCTGCGCTAGCAAGCTTTTCTTATTCTTCATCGTCACATCCGGTTAAATCTTTGTATCGGAATATAGCTCTTTTTCTTAGGTATATATTTCGTTTTTTAGCATTTCTTTGTCTTATCTGTATTTAACATGCATGCAATTCTCCATTTGTCATATACTTGTTTTTTTTTCTGTATTACATTTATGGTTCAATTTAGCCTTCATCTTTCTTTCTGTGGGAACTGTGCTATTTGCGTCTTATATCACTATCTGCAGTACAAATTTTGTTTACACAATGATGAATTCTTGTTTTATTTTTATCCCTTTCTTTATATTGATTTTATCATATACTACTCTTAGATTTCACTTCAATAGAAAGGTCGTTCCGTCATCTCTCCTAATATATATCTCGATGTTGTCAATTATGTAACCGGTTGTCTTCAGTCGACTGCTGAATTATATCACCATCTATTGGATGATTACTTTATTCTTTTTACTCTTATTATCGTATTTTGATCGTTGTTTCGTAAATTCTTATGTTATTAATATTTTTTGTATTGTTGCTCGTCTTCTAATGAAATCCAGTTATCATTCTTCATTTACTGCTGCTGTTTCAAGCTTTGGTTCTGAATAATACATTCTCTGGTGATTCTTTTATTCCATGCATTGATTTTTTTTGCCTTCTTTATTAATTGCGGTCCATTACAATGTTCACTGTTTACTTTCATGGGAAGGTTTTATGATCATTGACTATGATACATTTCTAGATAGTTGTTTATGCTCTCTTATTTGTGTATGAGTACATAGTGTTCTGTTTTATTTGTTCCTATATTTTTTGTATTGCATTTACCATTTTCTTTTATTTCACATCATTATTGTTATTTCTTTTTTCTTTTTTTTAACAGTTCTTCTTGATTCTCTCCTACTGTATCCGTCAGAAAAAAAAAGTTGGTACTTTATAGCTTATGACAGAACGAAGAAAGAGGGTATGTGCATCGTTTTTCGTTTGTACGAAGGATGTTTTTTTTTTATTCTAATATATGATTGGATGGAAAGAAATAGTAGATTTGAATATATATTATTATGTAAAGGTACTACAGAATAGTTAAACATATACTTACTGATAAGGTAATGATTAAATCGTGTTCAATAATTGCTGAATAATAAACTCTTAAGTGGTATGTAGTATTCACCGAAAATGTTATAATATAACTCTTCAAATTTTACTATGTCTTCTAATAAGCGAAGCAAAATAAAGAAGTATTGTGAGGAATCATATTGGGAAGAAAACACGAAATGATGACTTTTTTTAAAAATTTTTTTATTTACATTGTACTAGGAAAAAACTGAAACATTCGTTGACAAAGAAGTTTTTCGGTAAAACATGTACTTAAGCATATTTTAAACGTCTGTTGTTTTCATGGCTCCTGACGGGTATTCATGCACATTTTAATTCTTATTCTTTTATTTGCATATATCAACAACATCATTGAGTGTCCAGCAGTCGAAGACATATTTTTGACAATATGTTTTATTTTCGTAGATTTTGACTTCAGTCACCTTCGTTTATTAGGTTATTTATCTACTTCATCATTAACCGATTACGATTCAAGATGGATAAATTTGGGTATTTAAAGGTTTATTGTCATTATAATTCAAGACAAAGACATCAGTATGCTTCCTATGCATACGTGTAAGAAAATTTGGAGTAATAATAAATATATTTTCACGTAAGTATGTAAAATAAAGCGTAATGCCTATCATAATTGCCTGCAACAACTCAATTTTCTCTCTGATTCTATTCGATCAACATACCGAGTCACGATGAAAAAATCAAGCATGCGAAACATAGAACAAGCTTCTCTCTGAATGCAGAATTTCTTATTGCCATCGACACATCTTACATTTCGTATTCGTTCTATATTGGCATGATTTTGTAATGTTTTACTTTCCTTCGTTCTTGTTCTTCATATAGATACAGCAAAATACCACTCGATCGCATGGAATTTGTATGTCTGTTCGTAAGTTAGAAATGCAACGAACAAATGACATATGTATCTATTGTGTTGTTCATTTGGCAATATTACTCATTTGATTGGTTATTCTGAGACTCTTGATTATAGTTGTTTTTATTTATGGATGTTTTATTTCAATTTTCTATATGCGATAAATTGTTTTGCTCTGCAAGAGCACTGAAATAAAAACAAAAAGCCACTCTCTTTTATGTTTTTACCAACGACTACTAACCTGTACCAATATGACTCAGAATACATAGTAAGTTATTCTGTTCTGTTTATCTTCAAACAAGCAGCAACGACATTCAAGCACTTGAAAAAAGTAGTTACTTTTGAAGGAAACACTTCCCAAGCAGACAAACTTTTGAAAAAACGCGTTTAAACGTGCAAAAATTTGCCTAAAATCGGCAAAAAGTGGACGTTTTTGGCTCACACTCGCGGTTTCCGACAGTAAGCCAAAAATGCCCAGTTTTTGCCTTTTTTGTGCGTTTAAACACGTTTTCAGACAAAAAAACGTGTGTACACATATAGGAAGAAGAGAAAAAATGGTCGTTTTTCTCCATACTCGACATGAATAATCATGATTATAGTCATGATTCACGAGTATGAGAAACACTATCACTTTTTCTCTTCTTTCTATGCGTGTATACGCATTTTTTGTCCGAAAACGCGTCTAAACGCACAAAAAGGGCATGAAATGAGCGTTTTTGGCTAACAGTCGGGAACTGCGAATGTGAGCCAAAAACGTCCACTTTTTGCCGATTTTAGACAAATTTTTGTGCGTTTAAACGTGTTTTTCCAAATGTTTGTCTGCTTGTGTTAAGGTCTTGAAACGTAATTTTTCTTAATTGTTTTTGTAAAGGATAACTTGGAACTCCCATGTTATAGATAGTCTAGGTATAACCTGTTAGATAAATTTGTTTAGCATAAAGGGGAAAAAGATTCAATGTAAACTAGAGAAAGAAAAACGTACTGCTTATCAAAATAAGTTTTGTCAGCGTATAACTTATTCAAAGTCATGTTGCTTTTTTTTTTTATTTATTCTTGTACACAGGTTCTTCGAACATCAAGGTATGATTCATCTGTTTTTCTTTTTCTTTATTGGTGTTCTCACAAATCATAAAGAGAATTCAAACGTTTTGTTTAGTAACTTGCTTTCGAAAACAGAAGAGTTATTCATCGAGTTAAGATATGTAAGACAGCACCCATTTACATTAATTTGAAAAATTTTATCTAGGCCAATAGAACAATTTTGTAATTGAGGTAAATACAGTAGACAAATAGTAAATCAAATTTTTATCAGACAACAAAAAATTTTTACTAGTTTGAATGCCATTATAAAGAGTAGATCAAGCATAATTATCGAATTTCAATAGTCATCTCTCATTGTTAAATAAAAACATGTTTTAAGATCTGCAGAATTTTTTTGTTGAGGGATGCTTTGCCATCTAAAACTATTTGTTTTTTTCCTCTTTGATACTGTTATTTAAGACAGATTGCACGAATGTTCAATTTATATCGTTCACAAAATACACATCAACCGTCCTGTGTCTCATAATGACATAGTTTTTGCAGCAATGTGCTGTGGTTGAGTGACTACATTGTTCGAAACGTCTCCCGAAAGCATGGCATTCAAGTCTAGGTATCATCAGACGTAGAATGATCCGAGACAAATCACCAACAGCTTGTTATCTCGAGTCAGTCGTCTCAACGTAGGCTGACTATGTATACAGTGTGTCACAAAACCATTACGCCCCCCTCTACAACTTAAACTATAAATGATACTCACAAAATCTTTATACGAAACTAAAGCGCATCGAAAACTGGATCTATCTGTATCAAATAGTGGAAGTTATCAAAACCTTTTAATATCGAACGTAGGAAATTTTCAGACATTTTATGCTTTTTTTGCCATAGAAAACTAAGGTACTAGCAATTCGAAATGGAGGAATAACATACGATGCAAAAGTAATGGTACAAAATGTTGACCCCTATTTCACTTTGATAGAAAGATACTGAAAGAAAATTTTTTTTACCAAAAGATAGAGCTTTTTCTCCTCTTTCGAACCGTACTTAACTTATTTTTATAACACGTGTGTAAATGAAACGCCATAATAAAAAAGAGACTCTCAAAACAAATCCGCACTTTTTTTAAATAAAAGAACGATACAAAATGTCGACTTTCAAATCTCTTCCATAAATACGTTGTAAAAAGAAAATTTTGTTATCAGATGATAGGAAATGTTCTCCTCTTTCGAACAGTGCATGATTTATATTTGTCACACATTCGTAAATAAAAATTAGACGAAGAAGAAAGAGAAAAGCTCCTCGAATAAGTTTGCAATTTTTATACGAATTAGTCAAAAACATCAGTAGATGACAGTTAAACATTATTAGTCGTCGTTTCACAAACTGTTTTTAGCGAGTTCATAAAAGTCAAAGTAACCACTGTTTCACGAGGACTTTTTTATGAGCACACGAAAATCAAATTAATTTCTTTCTGACAAGATGTTTTTTGCCTAATTAATATAAGAATTGCAAATTTTTGCAGGAGTCTTTCCCTTTCTTCTTCGTCTAATTTTTATTTACGAATGTGTGACAAATATAAATCATACGCTGTTCGAAAGAGGAGAAAATTTTCTATCACCTGATAATAAAATTTTCTTTTCAAAACGTGTTTATTAAAGACTTATCCAAGAGATAAAGGACTCAACATTTTGTGACGTTTTTCTAAATTATACAAAAAGTGCGGATTTGTTTTGAGGGTGTCTCTCTCTTTTATTATGGTGTTTCGTTTACATATGTGTTATAAAAATAAGTTATACACGATTCGAAAGAGGAGAAAAAGCTCTATCTTTAGGTAAAAAAAAATTTTCTTTCAGTATCTTTCTATCGAAGTGAATTAGGAGTTAACATTTTGTACCATTACTTTTGCATCGTATGTTATGTGTTGCCAACATATTGACTTTATATTGTTCACAACTAGAAAAATTGGAAGTAGTATTTTTCGTTTATAAACAAGAGGCGGTGTAACTTACAAAAATACCTGTGCATTATGGCCTATCCTATTATTTATTCTTAATAAAACGTACGTTTTTGAGAGTAACCAACTATTGTAAGCATGAATGAAAAGTTGACTATGCAGTAAAACGAGTATACAACCATGCGCATTTTTGTATATGTGAATAGTTTGAGTTAAGCCTGGAGTTGTGTCTTAGTGGAAAATTTTTAAAAAGCTGTTTTTTTTTTCTGTCTTGCGAATTGTGTCAGCGTCAGATGAAAATAATTATTTATCTTCAAGAATATTGAAGAAGAATCTTCTTAATAAGAAACTTGGTTCATAACGAACCCACTATTTTGTGCATCATATTTGTTAGTTTCAGATTTGAATTGTCGAAACGTGATCATTACATAGAACGATTATTTAATAACATGGAAGACTTCGATGAAGACGATTTTTTCAAAAAACGTTCACCAGATTATGCTAAAGTTGAAGCAGACAAACAAGCAGTCACTGATCACTGTGCTCGTGAGCATGACAAACTGAAAGAGAAGAAGAAAGAATTCTTTCAAGAAAAGAATGATGGTGCCCAAGCTAGTGACACACTGAATAATGAAATCAACAAATTACTTGGTGAACTGGACGAACAAGTAAAACAAATAACACGAGAAGAAAAGGAAAAGACCGAACTTTGTGCTAAACACTACAAGTTGGCCGAAGTCATTGCAGAAGAAAGAGAAAATCTGGATACATCTCAAATACAAATTGAGAACAGTGAACGTGAACTACGTCATCATACGACTACGAAAAGCACTTTAGAAATGGAAGAAAAGCAATTGCGTAATCAACTCAATATTATGAAAGAAAAATCGAACGAGAATAGCAATACCCAGCACCACCTTCAGCTTTCAATGAAAGGACTTCAAGAACAGATCGAACGGGTTTCTCACGAACTTCAAGAACAAGAACAGAAACTCGCTCAAGAAAATGAACAAAGACAACAAATCGAACTGCGTATCGAAGAATTAAAAGCCGAAATGCATCATATTGAAGAGCAGTTGAGAAATATCGCCGCTGAATTGGAACGATTAGCTGAAGAACAACGAAATCTTTCTGCGCAACAGAAAGATCTAAAAAAACAACATGAACAATTATTAATCATGATTACTGAACTGGAACAAATAATTCAAGAGAAAGAAGCTGGTCTTGCTCGTCAACAATCACAAGTCGATCGTATTCAGGAGAAGATTCGGCAATTGGGCAAAGAAATAAACGAACTGCGCGAAGAGATTCAAAAGCTTAGTGAAGAACTTGAAACAGTCAATGATGAATTGAATCAAGCAGAAGAACGATTAAAAGAATTCGAGATTGAACGCAAACGATTGGAAGATGAGAAGCGTGAACTAGAGAAAAAGTTTACTGCATTAGATGATCAACGTGCCGATTATAGTAAACAACTTAATGCTCTTCAGCAAAAGTTACGTGCTACTGAAGATTTATTAGCACGAGCACAAATGAAAGTTGCTCAACTTGAACAATCACTCCAAACTCAAACGGAAGAAGTTCAACGTCTTCAAGAAGAACATGACACTCTAGAATCACGTCTGGGAGAATTAACCGAAAGATGTAATGATTTGCGAGAACAAAAAGAAGAAGCACAACAAGAAAAACAAACGGCAGAAGCTGAACTTCGAGAGGCTGAGCAATTACTTAATCGATTAAAACAGCAAGAAAGAGAAGAACAAATGCAACACAATCGCGCGGTCAGCGAAGAACAACAAGCTCTGTCACAGTTGAAAAATGCAGAAAATGAACAACGTATAGCTGAGGAACAATTGCGCGCTGCTGAAAGTCGACTGAGACAGGCAAAGATAGTCACCATTGTTACATCGTTCTTATGGTGGACTAGAATATGTGTTAAACTTATTGGTGGTCGGACTGCTGATACGAAAGAGGCTGAAAGTGCTGTGCAACAAGCTCGTGATAAAGTTGAACAAAAGCGCAATGCCTGTAATCAAGCACGTGAAAAACATGTTGCAGCGAAGCAGAAGGCCAGTCAATGCGCCGCTCAATATCGTGAACGAGTTAACGAACGATCACAGCAAGAAAGCGTCGTTCAACAAAGATCATCCGAAGTCGCCACAAGAAAACAACATCTCCAACAGGTGAGTCATACATTGCGTGAAGTTAATCGACAACGAACATCGACCGAAACCAATCTGAAAACAGCGTCAAGCAAATTACAACGTGCTCAAGTTCAACTTAATACCACTACAAACGATTTACATAAGTCTCAGCATGAGCTCAACACTCATGAACAACAAAAACAAGAATTAGATTCTAATATTGAAACATTGCAGACTACCATCGAGAGACATGAACGTACCATTCAAGAGCATCGATTATTAATAAAAGACAATCAGACAGCTTTGACTAACGCTACTAATAATCATCAAACACAAGTCATTGAAGTTCAACGTATCAAAGGTCGAGTCGATCAGATGAAACGAACTCTCTGCGACAAAACCAATATGGAGAAAGCCAAGGTACGTGAGATAAATAATCAACAGAAGTTACTCGAGATGGAGAAACATACCGAACAGCAATTACGAAATGATTTAGCTGCAAAACGTACACAATTAGGTGAAGTGGAAAATGAATTAAAGGCAACGACAACAAAACTCATTCAGATTACCGATCAAATTAAAGATTTACAAAATGAAAAGAAGAATTTCGATCAACAACAAAAAGCTAAGCGTCAAGAATTGAGTCGCTATGAACTCGCTCAACGTCAGGCCCGTGAACAAGTACAAAAGCAAGATCTTAAAGCACAAAACGTTCGTCAAAAACTTGACATACTCAAGATTCGCGATCAACAACTTCATGGTGAGATCAAAACTATGGAAACGAAACTTCAATCGAAGACTGAACAACTGACTGCCAATCAAAATACTGCTAATCAAGTCATTGAACAGCTTCGATCTATCAAACAGCAACAGGAACGTAGTCGACAAACGATTACAACATCAAAAAATACATTAAACGATGTTGATGCTCAAGTTCGACAAAAAATTGAGAAAATCGAACAGCAAGAACGCATCTTTCGAGAAACAACTAATCAATTTCATCGTCAACAAGAGAAATTCACTCAAAACGAAGATCTTCGTGCTGCTAATTATGAACGTTTGGAAAAACTCGAACAGACTATTACTGAACTCAAACAATATCATACCGATGAACAAACAAGACTGCAACTCAAAGCCAATGAAATCATCACCAACGATCTACAAGCGAATGGTATCACTCCAAAAGTACGCAACGTAAATGTGCGTCCTATAGTGACGCCGATCGATTTAAAGAAGAAACAAGCATTACCTTAATACTGAAAAAAAACTATTGATATTTCTTGCTATCGTTTACTATAACCATGTTTTAGCATCCATTTTATTATTATCCTAGAAAAAAATAAACTAATCTTTCCTTTTCAAATAGTTTTCTTATTCTAGATTGATCTTTTTCTTCTCGAAATGAGTGAAAATAATACTTTTAGTTTTGCACGCTTTGATTACTCCACCGTTCCATCAATTGCTTCATCTATCAATCTCGTTTCATCATCGATCAATCCTATTTCATCGTCGATTGCAACATCACCTGTCGAAGTATCCGATGTTCATGGTCTCATCGTCAATCTCAAGGTGAAATTCAACTATCCAGAACTACATGCTTTTGTCGATGAACTCAAACAACTGAATGATCTTATGCAAATAAATGGGCAACGCATTTCAATTCTGCATCTTTATGCACTTGAATCTACACGTGACCCAATCGACATGAGTAATCAAACTGTACGAACAACATATCGACCAAATCTTTTCATTCGAAAGAATGATATGTATGGACCATGGAACTTCAAATATCTTCTTGATCTTCTAGAACTTGAATATGAATGTGCGATGAACGATGGCCAATTTCCGAAACTATGGAAATCAACTTCGACAACTACAGTACAAATTAGAGTAACACCGTATTATGATCGATCTCATAATTCTACTGATAATCAAGAGCAATCAACAACGAATTCTCAAGACGATGTTACTCTTTTTGGTTTGTTAAAAAAGATTTGTCAACAAAATAAATGCGATGAGAGCGATGCCACCATTTGGGGAAAAGCTCTAAAAGGCAAGTACTATGTTATACTTTCGCCAGTCACAGATGAATTAATTCTTTATTAAATTATATGTTTAGATGGCTGGCTTTGTATTGACAATCTAATGCGTGTTATCTTTACATAAATAAAGCCATAAATTGAAAAACTTTGAAACAGATTGTAAAAGATTGTGGCATAATGTATAACTTTTCTGAGAGTAGTTCTGTATATATATATATATATATATATACACAATCAAATATGTAATTTTGAGGATTTCTATATCAATTAATTTCTTTAGCTTAAATTAATATAGGTTCTTTTCAAATCAATCAGTCATCAAACATCAAGATAGATATGATTTCTGATCTTTTCTTATGTTATTCGGTAGTTTTTTTTAAATTATGGATTATTTCATTGAGTGATGAATAAATATGGCCTTGTTTTAATTTCAGACGAGAACATCAGCACTATTGACCATTTACGTGGTGCTGTAACTAATGAAACCATTTGGGAAAAAATCACTGTTCGAGTTTTAGTCAAACAAATGATTCGTGACTATGTTCAATTGAATATTGTTTCAAAAAATTCATCTCAAGTGACTGATCCTTACAAAGATTCGAAGGCCACTTTATTAGGTGACATTCATCGAGTTCGTCGCTATTTTTATCACATTACGGGACAAATTCAATGTGTTCCTTATCTCGATCGAAATGCTGTCAACTTAGCCATCGAAGAAATTCGACAAACATACGATGATGATGGAAATGTTCTCATCAATATACATAATTATTTACGAACATTTTGCTTGCAAAATACGGTAGCTACTGAAGAAGAACGAAATAAACAACGACAAGGTTGGATGACAGAACTCAAATCAGTCGAAGAAAACAGAACTAAATTACAAGTTAATGCTAAACAACTACACAATCAATTACTAGCAACTGAGCGGGATACAGTTTTGTGCGAGAAACGCTTGTCCAATATACTACAAGAAGAGAAACATGTGGAAATTGATGCTCAAAAAATTATGGACGAAGCACAAAAGATAGCCCTGAAGAATTTTCATAATATGAATTGGATCGAGAAACGAGAAGAGGGCAAACGCAAATTGGACGCATATCAAAAAAAGAAGCAAGTTGCTCAGAAAGATTTGATTGACAAACGCCATGCACACGAGCAGGCAAAACATCGTTATTTGTTGGCAGCAACCGAACTCGACAATGATGAAAAGAAGATTGAAGCATTGAAAGAGTTGCTTGAACTCAATCTAGCTAATGAACAACGAAAATTAAATGTCAAATTCGGTCGTGGTCTACTTCTCTATGGTCCACCAGGGACAGGTTTGTTGGACTCTTTAATATCATCATTAGAGTCATGTTTTTACTTTGTAGGCAAATCAGAACTGTTGAAACGAGCGGCCATCTTTGCTGGTATTACTATGACTACAAATCCTTTGGCAGCTGGTGAACTCAATCGACCGTATGTAGGTGAAACTGAAAAACTTCTAATTGATATTATGTATCGAGCAGATACTATTCCATATTTAATCTGTGCTATGACAATTGATGAAATCGATGGTCTCGTACCTAAACGTGACAACAATGCACAACAATCAAAAGTCGATGGCATAAGTGTCCTCTTGTCTCATATTGAAGGTGTAAAGAATATTCCCAATTTGATTGTACTTGGTGCTACTAATCGAAGAAACATGATGGACGAAGCGTTCCTTCGTCGTATGCAAGCGAAATGTTTTGTTGGTCGACCATCACCACAGATTCGTAAGAAAATGTTGCGACCACTCTTGTCCAAAGGTTCAAATTTGTTTACGAATAAACAATTGGATTTTCTCGTCAAAGTAACTACGAACTTTAGTGGCGCGGCTGTCGCCGCACTTCGATCAAGCATTATTGTCGCGTTGGATGGTAAAAATTCGAGTTCATTACCTGACGTCGTATTACTTGAATTGGCAGATAATGTGGCACGTGAGTTCAGCTGTTGGTTTGGCGTTGGAACATTGCCAGAAATATGTCGCATGTATCCGAACTTATTCAATTCTCAACTTGATCAGAATTATGAAGCCTATTCGTTGACATTATCTCAACTTTTACCATCGGGTCGTATTATGGTTGATTTACGAGAACGAAAATGTCTTATCGAACTGACAAATGAACCAACACTCGAAAAAGAACTTCAAGATAGTGAAACATCGATGCTGACACTTATCGCTCGATTTGTGCATGGTTGCTCGACTCGAAATATCGACACTATTCAAATAATTGATCTAAATTTTCTTACAAAACAAAATGCTTTCGATGATAATCAAATATTTGAACTATTAACTACTACATTTCTTGGTTAGTTAACTTCGTTATTTGAGAAAACTCATTTGTCATTGAATCTTTTCTTTCTCTAGAATGCAATGAATACAATCGATCAATGTTGATTTTCGACATCGATTCCTTGATTATGCTTACTGTATCCGATTCCGAAATGTCTAAATCAGAATCGATCTCTAATATTCGTTTATATCAATTTATTCGTGAAAAATGTAAGACAGCCATTGTTGAACAAATTTCTTCAGATAAGGTTATATGATCTAATTCACACTGCTACTCTTTTATTGATCATAATCCATACCTCTTTAGGATATTAAGATGGTTAAAGAAAAATGGGTTGTCATCATTGTTAAACATCCACTTTTACGACAACTGATCATTGACGATATCGAATTCAAGCAGACTTCACAACAACTACAGAAAGAAGAAGATGATAAAAAGAAACGAATTGACGATGAAACTGAAAAACTCTGTCCTAAATGTCATCAGAATTATATTCCATCGAAGACTAACTATGGAAATTGTCGTTATCATGATGGATTCATCTACGATCTCGAAGGGAATGCTGCACTAAGCATGGACGAAGCTCAGAGCAAGCTACAAAAAGTAAAACTTCGTCAACAACATGCATCGTCTGAACCACCACCACAATTAATTTGGGCCTGTTGTCTCGGTGTATTTGGAGTTGATGGACCATGTCGAATTGGATTGTGTGGTTTGCCAGAAGAACTCAAAGAAAAATATAGTGATGCTCCCAATCAAATGGAAATTGTTCAAGAACATTTCAAGAAAAATCAAGCTGCCTCAGCTAAAATTAGTAAATTCTTAGAGACTTTCAAAAAAGCAAATACTACAATTTCAAACGCATCAACACCAACAAGGTCATCAACAAATTCAACTGACCGAATAACGACAGGTCTACCAATAAATAAAAAATGACATTTTCAATTAGCGATTGCATAACTCTGGCCATAGAATTTGATTGATTTTTTTCTATTTAAACCAGAGCAAAAAAAGAAATGACAATCAAAAGAAAAAACATCTATTTTGCTTTTCTTTGATACATTTTTTAATTGATAATCTACTTTCGCTTTCAAACACATTAAATCATTGCTTGATTTCAAGCGAATCATTTTCTTTGTTATATTATTCGTAGTACATTTCTCATAATCTATATCATTTTTAACTGTTATAAAGCCTAAAACAGCGTTTTTCTTTCAGTATTTTACCAGGAAAAATTGTTTCGAATTTTTATCATTACTTTATGGATTAATTTATTATTTTTATGGTTATTTATTTGTATTTTATTATTAATGAAGATTTTATGTGCAATAAGATTGACTCATTTGCATTGTTAAAGAAAATTGATGTGGTGTTTTATTTTTATTTCTTTTTGATCTAGCGTATCTAACCTTGTAGTAATGACTTGTGTTCACTCTCCGTAGAAGGTTTTGAAATCTTGACCTACGAAGAAAATTATTGTGAAATCTAATGTTTTTATTTTTAATTCTCTCTTCCTACTTTATTTAGTTATGTTTCATTAGCGATGTTGACTTCATCAGACTATTTAGATATAAAATAACAAATACAAATTAAAAAAACACATGTATATTCTCTCGATTCTAATGATAGAGGAATGAAGAAAACAAAATTTAAAGACAACGCTCTGTCCAGTATCACCGTCTTGTTTGTTTCAATATCAATAGAATAGAGAGAAAATATTTGTTTTTTTTTAAATTGTACTTGTTATTTTATACATAAACAGTTTCATAAAGTTAACATCATTGATGATATGCCTCTGAATAAAATTTCAAAGGATGCATAGAGAAAATTAAAAATAAAAACATTAAATTTCACAATTACCTTCCACACAATTCAAGATTTTAACATTTATTAGAACCATTCGAAACAGATGTGTCAAACAGAACGCGAGGTCAACATCAAAGAAGATTGTTTTTTTGTTGATGATTTAGCGGCTGTTCGCTGTTTAATATTCACATTTGTCTGTTGGAAATTCTCATAACATGCGACAATTGTCAGTGAATATCAGTTAATTAAGTCCAAGTGATAAAGTTCTAGTTTATTAAAGATAAGGCAAAAAGAATCATCATATAGAAATCTACTGTTTAATTCAATCTAACTATTGATCGTGTTTAATAGATATAAAAGGATGAAGAGTTCAAAGATAATCGACCATAATTTTAATGCTTATATTTTGTGCTAAAATAGCCGAGAAACGTTCGATAAGTGCATCACTCGTCGTACTGTTCGCCGCAATATGATTGAATACAGTCTGAAGTTCAGCACCCGTCAATGCTGAATAGGCTCGACCACCACTGACTGAGGCCATATTTTGAAGTAATTGTGCTTCGTTGCTTCCTTGAGCGATTCCAGATCCGAAGCCAACTGTATGACAGACGAATTTATGATTAGTTTCATAATTCTGTTTGAATTGACGTATGAGTGCTACAGGATCTCCTCCACTGCAATCACCACCGTCTGACATAAAAATCATCACGACCGTTGAGGCTGTATGATCAGCAGCAATTGCTTGGTCAGCTTTATTTAAACCTTGACAATAATCTGTACCACCACCATTCATAGATAGAGAACGAGGTGTATTTGCAAGACTTTGTTGCTGACAAATAATTCGTGCATTAGAATCAAATTGAACAACAGTAAAATGATCATCTCCACCTTGATCATCATTACGTCGTGTCAAAAATGCGACATAAGCAGATTGCAAAGAGTTCCATTCACCGGTCATCGAACCTGATTCATCAAGCACAAAGACGAAATGAAACGATTGTGTTTCTTGTTGTTTATCATCGAATAGCTGAATTGTGGTGAATACTTTGCCTGTTTCGTCCTTTTGAACATCATAATGGGTCTGAAATGCTTTTTCCATTTTAGCGGTTGCTTTTGGTTTTATGCGGCAAAACATGAGATCGATTTCTGCATCTTTTTTTAAAAGACGATCACAAATACTGTTCACTGTGTGTGTACCGGCTCCCTAAAAATAGGAAATCAGATAAATCACTCCTCTATTGTACTAAAAACAGTGAGCGAGTCTTCTTATCAAATATGAACTAGAATAATAACACAACCATGGATCTCATTAGATTTTCCCTTCGAACTGACTACATTTGAATCTTAAAAGATGATTTAAGTAAAACAAAAACACGACAGTTAGATTCCTTACTTGAGGATGTCGATCAATGCTGAGATTATCATTTAGTTCTGGTCCATGGCCAGGTGCATCAGTGATGAGAACAATAAAACGAGCGTTGGTATTACTCCAATTTGTCAAAGTTAAACAAGAATCAAGTGCACCAAGTACATCTTCAGGTAGATCATCACCACCACTTGCTGTTAACGTATTAAGAAAAGTAATTACTTGATTAGTATTATCAGTGAAATCTTGAGTGAAGAATTGTGGTTGATCACCAATATCACGATAACCAACAATAGCAAAACGTAATTGTAATTTGAGTGATGGATATTCTTTTTCAATCAATTTGGTGATACCTTCGACGATGCTTTTCATTTGATCTTTAGCTGCCGATAACCACCGTGACATACTTCCGGTACAATCGAGACAGAAACAAATATCAACAGTCATATTCGATGGTGGTTGGCCACTGTTGATTAACATCAAATCACGTTGACCGGCTAAATCTTGAATTAATTCTCCGAAGATCTTCTTCGATTTGATATCATCAAATAGACTATCTATTGTACTAGTAGAATTATCAGTGTTGTTACCATCCGTATTCATGTTTGATGGCCATTCGAGTGAAAATAATTGAGTTTCATTTTCGAAGAGAGCTCGCAATGCTTTTGGTAATCCATATGGTGTAGCACATTGTAAATATCGTTTGTAGACTAATTTGAGATTGGTTTGATCGATGCCAACTGCCATGGCAATCAGATCAATACTATGATCTTCAGCACGTTGTTGTACCATCGATAGTCGACTTCCACAATTACCATAACCATCAGTTAAAATAAAAATTCTTTTCTCACCTCGAACTGAACATTGATCAAGAAGATCGATGGCGACCTCAATGGCATCTGCATCCTTAGTGTCATCATCTCGATCAAAACGTAACTGTTGAATCAACGTGTAGATACATGTGGCATCCCAGGCTTGTTCACTGGTCTTAATCAATCGAACATTTTGACCAAACACTATGATGCCAAAATTCTCTAGGCTGAGTTTACGCAAAGCAGCAATAAGTACGACAATTGTATGAATTGTACCAATGCTAAGTGTACCGAACATAGAAGTTGAAACATCAATGACAAGACACATTGCATGATCTCGTTTACCACCTGCCAATTTGGCACTGAAAATTTTCTTGTAACTCCATTCAGTAGTCATCGCTTTGATTAGACCAGGTAAATATAGTGATGAACCACGTAGTGCTGCTCGGCGACGTGTAAATTTATTAAATGGAAAGACAAGATCACCAAGGACAGTCGATAGATCATCGATCAAACCTGAAAAACGATATTCATCACTGATCCATTTCTTTTCTATATCTTGCATAGCAGATGTGAGTTTGAGTGCGTGGTAGTATTGACGAAGTAAATCAACAGCATGTGATGCATAATCGGTGTATTCGCTGGAGCGTGATAAATAACTCGTTAATTGTGATCGAATCTAAACAAAAAGATAAGAAGTCAATGGATTAAATTCTATCTGAACCCCAGATGATTAAAAAGAAAGGATCACTCAATCTTTATAGAGCATATAATCTCAGTCGCACTATTTGACTTCAATATACTGAGTATGCTCATTTCTCTATCAAAATTCTTCATTTTTTAAAGGACTTGAATACTGTTTAAGTAATCGAACTTCATGTATTCACTTACTTGAGCTAATTTTGGAATGTTGACTGTTGGACTACTAATTGTGTATGAATTTGGACTAGCTGCAACGTAAGATTGTTTTTCAGTAGCAATATCTTGAAGAAGCATAACATCATTGATAGTCGGTACTCTGATATTTATCACTGGTAATTCTTTCATAGCTTGTTCTGATGATGATGAAGATGTTTTTGTTAGACAAGCTTTGATCATTTCATGCATGAGTTGAGGTACTTTGAGAGGAAGCTCAGTAATGTTGTTTGCTTTGAGAATACAGCTCTGTGCTTGTGTCAAACCTTTAAGCAGAACTTGACTGCTATTCTGATCGACTGTTTCGATGAACATAAAACCAAGATCGATTTTATTTTTTGTAATTGTATGAGAATAACTGGCATCATCTCGTTCCTGCGTTAAACCATCGGTAATCATAAGTACAAGACGATGCACAATTGTAGTTGATGATTTCTCTGATTCTACAACTGGAAAGACTCGATCAGCAATACGTGCTAATCCTGTTGCAGGATACGTCCCTTCGTCGAAGGTCAATGCTTCAAGAACATATTGTCCATCTTGATTGGTAAAAAGATCATCGAGATTTTTCAAAATTTTCTGATTAGTTCGTGTACCGAATCGAGCAACAGCGAATTTACTTTCAAGTTTACGTAATAATTCCATGATAATGACGAGAGCTTCATAAATGGCATTTCGGTGAACACTCATTGAACCTGAATTATCAATCATGATACACCAGCGAATTTCATGTTCATCAAGAAGATCGAGTTTTTCCCAATGAGAACGAAATTCTTGTACGATGAGATCAATCATTCGTGAAATGGCTGGTACTTCAACAAGTAATTGATAAGTCCATTGTTGGTGCTGTTCTGATGGCTTTAGAGCAGAACGATTGTCAAGTTTTCCATCGGGTACAGTTGAAGCAACTTTGGAATCGGCTTTTTCATACATTTCGACCAGATTCGGTTGTTTTTGCAAATGTTCGTGCATGGCTTTCATTTGTAGATCAAGACTGATCTCTTGATTTGAATCCATATCGACTGGAGATATCTCACTTTGACTTGCTCCACCACTTGTAGGAATAACTTCTGTTGTATTCGTATTTTGATTTAACATTCCAGTTGCTAAATTCTGAACACTTGTTTGAAGATTTGAATTGACAAGTTGCTTTTTCTTTGATTTTAGTTTCTTTTCTTGTTTTTTCTTTGCCAATTTCATAGCATCTTGTACCTGTTCATCATTGTTTGTTCGTATTGCACGTTCCCAATCATCGAATGATATTGGTGCATCGTCGTTATTGCTGATAACGGGTGCAGATCCACTTGTCGGTCCCGTAGGTTCGGGGGTAGTATTTATTTGTTGAAGAATATCGAATTTCGATTTATTCGAAGATCTACCTTTCGGAGCAATAGAATTTGAAGGAGGTTTGAAATCAACTTTGATTCGACTGACATCAACATTCAATTGACGTAGAACCTTTCGCATCATTGGATACTTTTCGAGAGCTAACGAAAGTAGACTTTTTTCTAGTTGTACTAAGTCTTTCATCAAAAATCGAACACCAACATGAGCAAAAGTAGGTTCAAGAATTTTTCTTGCAATAAAAAGATCACGGAATAGCTGAAGACCGTATTGAACAATATCATGACCAACTTTGATTTGATTTGAGTCATTTGAATTCGATCGATAGTGCACAAGAACATTGAAAGTGATAAAATTCGCATACCACTGAGTAACCTGTGTTCGAGTGATAAGTGCTGCATCGACAATATCACGAACAGTATGAGATTCTACAAAGACAATCGATGATCGAGAAAGATTTTTAATATAATTCAATACTGATATTTCCATTTTTGTTAGTGTCTCATCAGAATAAGGACATTCGATTGATGTCATTCTAGTGAGTACTGTTCGTGGTACTGAGGATGAAGCAGACATTGCCTGTTCGGTGTTTGATGGTGGGATTTGACGAATACAAGTACGTTTGGTAAGAGCTTCACGAATAGCTGCGAGAATGGATGAAAAAGTGATTGTAGATACAACTGATGAGCTGGCGGCGAATACTTCACGAGTATTTTGACGACAGTTTGAAAGAATACAAAGTGCTGATGCTAGACTCGTTGTATAAAGTTGTTGACCAAAGGCAATGTCTCTGGTCGACACCAGACCAATAAATGACATCAAAATAGACGATATAACGCTGAAAAATCGAAGAGATTTGGCATAATTAATATCAAACAATGTCAACCATGATGGAACAATGTTATTGAATAGAAGATGTTGACTTTCTTCGTCCAGCGTCGAATGAGATGATAGGCGCAGTAAAGTTCGATAAGCATGAATTTTCTGTTGCATTGTTGGTGGAGTAAGAGACTGAATTCGTTCAAAGAAGTCAGTTGATGACGATGATGATGATATGTTCGATGAAAGTTGATGAATCGAAGATTCATGTACATTGAGCGACTTCAGTTCGTCGTTTGTTAAGACAAGACGACAAAGTTTTAAGATCATTTCAGCCATTGTTTCTTCTGCAGTGGCATTAGTCAGTGCTTGTGTAAGATGAACAACTTCTTGGTGACAGTGAAGAACGTCAACAAACTTGAGGATTGTTTCCCATGTTGGTGTCGAATAGAGATGCATGTACAGTTGTCTGATAGAATACCAATTTTTGTCAGGATTGAGGATATCGAGAAGATAAAGAACTTGAGTAATAACAGATGCCAGAGTCGTATGTTTGTCACCTATATTACAAAGCAGACGATAGGCAACGCTGATTGCTTTCTTGATGGAAGTCCATTGAGAGGCAGTGACTAAGACAAGCTGACGAAGTATATCACAGAATGTCTCGTTATTACCTGTATGAATCATAGGATTTTTCACATCACCAATTAGTGTCCGTCGAAATTCAAGAATTTGTGAAATGAGATGGGTGGGTGGTGGGTAAGGCAGATAATGAAAAGAACATAGTGCTCTAGAGATTTCATAATAATAGATCTCTTTGAAAACGTTCTGAATGGAGTAAAATGGTTGTGATGGTTCAAAGCGTTTAAGAATCATTTCTGTTACTGTCAACAGATCGTTTAATTGGACTCTCTGCTTGTCCGACGCTTGTTTAAGAATTGGAATAAACTGTGTGTAATCAATAAAGAGTGGTGCAAGTAAATCGGATTTAATATTTGCGTCCAGTGAGTTCCACAACGTATGCATGCCTTTCACTGCTTCAAGTAATGATCGTTGCACTGATATAGGACTTTGTTGTCTGATCAGAATCAAATGTAGGTCAAGTAATGCTTGCCAATCATTGTTGGTCAGTTTGATTACTACTTCTTTTACACGATCATTTATATGTGCAAAGAGTAAAGCTAATTTGAGATATGATGGATTGACAGACATCGTGATCAGTTCACCAAAAGAACTCACGGATGGAACCAAGGTCAACAAGTGTTGTGCAACATCGATTGTTGCTGAAGGCTGAACTACCTGATGGATGAATTTGGTAAAAATACGGATATTCTCTGGTATAGCACAATCGTTACTAATACATTGATGTACGAACTCGATGGCTTGTCGAAAGGCATCATCAGATGAACACTTCTCGTAGATATTCCAGAGTTTCGATGAATAGCTCTGCATTACACAGGCTTCGTCGATATTCGCAGCAGAATTTATTACAGCAAAAAGCTGAAGTCGAATAGATTCATTATTTGAAAACGAACGATAAAATAAACTTGAATGATGAAAGAATGATCGATAGTTTGTAAATGAAGATCGAAGTAGTGGGATTAATGTGTCAATGGCTGTGCTCACAGTAGTTTCATTGCTGAACAAATCAAGTGTAAGCAAATTCTTATTAGTTCGCTGTCTATTATCAGTGAGATTCGTGCAGAACATAGACCATTCATCCTTGGTCTTTGGTAATGAGTCTTTCGTATTTTGTGATCCGCAGACATGAGCAATGGCTGTGAGTGCCACTAATGGAGTATAGGAACTATGAATTATATATTCTCGACAAAGTTGATACAACCAGGATGAAGGCAACAATTCAAGTCCGCACCATAAATTAGGGTTGAGATCTTTCGGTAAGGCAAAGTCACGTAATGGTAATGTATGCCCAACGACAACTATCGTTACAGTGCGATTGATTAGTGTCCCATTGATATCGATTACTGGATCACATATACTTATTAGTTCGAATTCAACAAGTACAATGATCTCTGACATGAAATTATTGTCGATTACATCACATTCGATCATAATACTAAATGAGCGTTGTTGATTGGGATTGACTCGTAGAGTTTGATTAATTGATGAAGGTGTTGAATTAGCTGATGATTCTTGTAAAGCGGCTACTTTAACAAATGGTTTTGGTCGAAGAGGATCCGATATGGTAAAGCGAAGTTCTTTTTGTCCAATGTTTTTTATGATCAGCATGTTTTCTTTGAAGATTTTGCCAGTTTGTATTAATCCAATATCGATCACAGTTCGTGGTATCGTTTGTAAGATCGGCGTTTGAAACTCAACATAATATGGAATACTAATCGGATCGATGGAAGTATTTGTTTGTACTTCTGCTTGAATATCGAACTTTCCCAAATCAACAGGATAGTAGAGAAAGCGTACGGGAACTTTCGATTGTGGTGGAATAGTAAGATTGTCAGGTTCGATATGAAACTGTGATGCTAAAGGCATCCGAGGATCTTGTGTTGATACAATGCGTTTGTAGCTCAAAGTAGCAGCAGCTTTGCTCGCATTCGTGAATGTAATTTCATGTTCAATAGGTAGTAATTGATGACGATCTGCATTCCAGATTTGTTGCATTTGAGCCGATTGGCCTATAGTGATAATATGCTTAATATCAGATATGCGTGTTGAATAGGTCAATTTAGCTTCAGCTGTTTGACAGTCAAATGTCAATTGACATTGACGTTTGTTATTAACAAAATGAATGAAGAGTACAAATTCTTGATGAAGATTTGTAGACATTTGTATTTCAATTGGAATTGTTTTCGTCGTGTTTACAGGTAGATTGACTTCAGTCATTGTAAGAGTGAGCTTAGTCGAGGAAAGACGAAGTGTATATTCGATTGGCCCATCATTTCGAAATTCCATAGAAATGATACGTTTCTCACCCTTGTAGAAATCATCAATCAATACTCGATCTAATGAATTTTTTTCAATATAAGTACGACCTTGATAGATCACTGCGAGATGTAAACATCGAACATGTGCAAGTACTTTGATCCATTTGAGATTTTTAGCTGAATTGATCGCCAGACAAACATCTGCATCGATATCTTCTTCGATATTATCTGTTGGTTCAAGTGCGATACCAAAAGGTAAAATTGAATTAGCTGGTAAATCAAATTCATTGTTGAGGATAAGCAAATGAGATTGTCGTTGATTGATTTCAGTTGCTTGTAATTGTGACTTTATACGTACAGGACATGTTAGAACATTTTTCAGATCGATTGTTTTCTCGATTCGATTATTACTACAGGCTACAAAACCAAAATCAATGGTATCAGCTGATTTTTCGACATCGATCTCGACAATTTGAATTTGAGGTTGAATGACATTCGAAAGAGTAATTGTATTATCGATAAGAAGATTCCAATTTTCATTGAATGAGCCAATCGTTGTCGGTGGTCTTAAGAATATTTCAAATTCAAACATATGACCGGCATTAACTTGTACATTTTCATTCGTCACATCGAATGCAGATTCATCCGTAACAGTTCGATCGACTCGTAAGTTCAAATCTCGATCAGTATGATTATGAATAAATATACGTTGAGTCAATCGCTGATGAATACCACTGAGTGTACTACCAAAATCAAGGATAGCTCTTTTTGGATGACATGTTAGACTAGTTGATGTATTATCATCACTCATTGTTTCGATCAACCATAAATGAGCATCACGACTCATTTCAGAATGAATAAATGCCGTAGTAAGATCATCTTCGATAGGTAAGGATGATAAACTTATGAGACGTTTGATTTCAATCCAATTATTCGATGTTCGCTTAATTGTTCGAAAGATTCGTTGTGCATCTTTCAGTATTCGTCGACATTCATTTAAATGTTGAAAATTTTCTTGATTATTTTCCATTGGTATTTGACTCAGCTGTGTACATTCATTCAACATAGCAGAAAATCCTTGTTGAGTATCTGAAGATCCATGAGTCGAAAGAGCATTAGCCCATGCATAAGTTAGAACCAGATGTACTCGATTCAAGTGTAAATTATTGATGAAATGTTGTAATTGAGCTTTGGCATCTAATAGACAATGTCGACTTGAACTAAACGCTGCTTCCATTGAATAAGTTTGTACATACTGGAAATCGAGTCTTATTGCTGGATCATCATCATGAACGAATTGTATTAGTGGTGAAATTGATGCAAATTCTTTGATTTCTAATAGATCGAGAATTTTCTTTAGTATATCGACTTGTGGTAATTGCATGAATAGATGATAGATATTCGAAGGAGATGATAAATCATTTGGACCTGGTTTTGAGCAATTTATCATAGAAAGAATTTCTTTCATATGATTGGCCAATATTTGAATTGCTCGAGTAATGGATAATGATCGAAATTCTTCTTCTTCTTTATTTTGTTGATTTTGAACAGTGAGCTGTTCTTCTAATTCACGGAAACTATGTTGTAAATCATCAATTGATAGAATCTTTGATATGTTCAGGTCACTTGCAACACCATTTGCTATGAAGCAATATTTTTGATAAAGTGGTTGACACGTTAACTTCAAATTATTAATTACATGATATGGTATTCGACTATCAACAAGTGTTGACCATCTCATTTTCATGCCACTAATATCAAAGATATTAATGGCCAACTGTGTTATTTCTGTTCCAAGAACAATGTGAATCTTTGTTAATGCCTTGTTCAATGAGATGGTTAAAGTAAGACATGGAGATTTTTGTTTATTTGAATCCCAAAATAAAATATAAATTTCGTTCAAATGTTTGTTCAAACGTTCGATTTGTAAAAGAAATATATTTTCAGATATAGGAAATAATTCTTTATTCAATGGTGCAAGATTAAGTGATGATTGATAGCGTTTATGTAGATCGATTACTTTATGTAATTCACCTTGATCTGCCATAGTAAAAATTCGATGAATACCTTGTTGTTGTGATTGCATATACCAGAGAATTTCTTGAAGTAATAATGCAAAACATTCATCAAGATCATTATGAGTAGATATACTTGAATTCAAAGAGAAGAATGAAATAACACTTCGTCCAAAATCAACCAATTTTCGTTTGGCTTTTTGAACATAAGCTTCATTTTTTGTTCGAATTTTTCGACGTAATTGTACAAAATCTTTTCCAGCATTAAGCCATCGTTCATTGGCTTCTGTTGCTTGTTTGACAAGTGAATGAAAATCAATTGAACTCCATAAATCATTAGAACTATTTTCTACTTGTTCTTTGGATACAATATAAAAATCTTGAAAAATTCTATATTCTTGTCGATAAATATTTTCAAGTAATTTAAAAGCAGATTCAATTTGTTGATTATGATGAATAAAATTCATGAGAGTTTGCTCAAGAAGTAATTTTTCACTTAAATTATAGATCTCACGTGTTGAATGAAGTAGTTTAAAATAAAGATCATAATCCATATTTTCCATTGGCATATTCATAATGATCAATTCTAAATTATCAATACCACCGATTGATAATTGATAGATAGTTTGAAGATAATAAAGATCCATTAAATATTTTGATCGTTGATTTAAATTAATCGATTGAAGAATGGTATTTTTTCGTTGAAGAATTTTTTCAATATCTGCTAATCGAAGTGTATCATTTGTTTCGGATGAAAATAAAGAACTATTAATTTGTTTAACTTTACGTTGATTCCAAGAAAGTTGTCGATGAATATGAAATTTTTGTATTTTAATAAAACTACGAAACATTTCTTTCATTGTTAAATGCCATCGTTGATTAAGATCATCACAAAATAATTTCATATTTGATCGATTTTTTAATAATATTTCACATAAATTATCGATTAATTTTGATAAACTTTCGAATAGATTCGATTGAAGTTGTTTAGATATAAAATCACCTTTATCAGTTATTTGACATGATTCATCTGTTAAATATAAAAATTTATGACATAGATTATTAAGAATAAAATATTCATCATCAGTTAGAATATGAGAAATTTTCTCAAGTAATTTATCAATTGTTGACCATGTACGTTTAATAAGAAAAACAGAAGGTAAAATAAATTGTATTAAAATTTGAAGTGAACGTTCAAGTTGATCGAAAAGATTAAATGGATTTGAATTGAATATAAAACTAAGATGTAATGGAAGAAATAAAAGTGTATCACTATGACTTTTTAATTGCATTTCATATCGATTTAATAAATTAAGTAAATCAATTTCTGTACGTGGAAATTGTGTAAAATCGATTGTTTCAGTTGTTATACCTATTAAAAGATCATCAAATGGTTCACGTATTCCACGTTGTAATTGTAAATAACGACAACCAGCAACAAGTAAATAAATAACAAATCGTTCAAATTCTCGAATTAAATATTGAATTTGTTTATTTTGTTCATTAGCTATTAAAACATCAAATTTTATTACTTCACAACGTATATATTTACTTATATCTTGTGCATTTTTTATAATATCATTTTGATCATATCCTGTTCGAATTTGATTAAGAAATAAAGAACATTGTTCTCGTATAGATAAATTTAATTGACATAAATTTTGTTTTTTTCTATTTTCAGCATAAAATTTCATTTGTGATGTTTCAAATATTTTCGAATAATGTTTCCAACTTTTTGATGAATTTTTTAATGATAAAAGTGAAATATTTATTATATCACAATAGAATGAAATAAATAAATGCATAGGATCAGTTTCAGCTAAAGACATTGAATGAGATCGAAGATCATTTAATATTTCAGATATAACTGTTTGTAAACTATCAATTTGACTATCATCAATAAAAATTTTTGTTATTTCAAGTAAACTTTGATAAGCAATTGATATTGGAATTTTGAGAAGAGTATTAAGATCAGTTGATATTGAAATATCTGATTCAAATTGTTTTCCTAAATTAATAATATATAATTTGATTACATGAGAGATTTTTTCAAAATAATTTAGAAGATTAATCATCCATTGTTGTTGTTTTTGTTCTAATTGATGATTATATGAATTTGTTAATTGTTCAAGATTTTGTTTAACTATTATTATTTCAGTTTGTTTTTTCTTTATACTTTTTTTAACAGATTCTTCACGTTGATAATATTCATTTACTTTTTTATCTAGATTTTCGACAAGAAAATAATCTTCAATTGTAGCTATATGACGTTCTAATTCAGCATCTTCTCGTTCACGTCGACGTTTGTTTAAATCTTGTTCTAATTTATTTACTTCTTGTTCAAGTTGATGAAGATTTGTTTTTAAGTTTAATAATTCAATTTCATCATTTTTTAATGTTATTAATTTTAATAAATGTTGATTTTGTTTGAAATCATCAAGATTTATTGCTGCCCAATCGATCAAAATTATTAATATCAATGCTAATGCCATTTGAATAGGAAATAATTCTTTAACACTTGTACAAATTTTCATTAGAAGACTTTCTTGAATTCGTGGATCAATACATAAATCGATTAATTGTTGAATAACATTGACTGTTGCATTGAGAATATAATGAATATGTTTTTGCCGATCAAATAAAAATATCATTGGTGTTTGATGACGATAAATATAGCTCGATAGACCATGGGTAGCTGTTAAAGATGATAGTGTAGCTGATAAATGCATAGGTTCAACTTTATCGATACGACATGAAAGTAATAATTCGATATCATTGAATTTTGAACAAATCATTTGTATAATCGAAGTATGTTCTGGTACAAGAAGACAAAGAAGATCTTCTGGTCTTATATCAATTGGTAAAAGACTACAACTAGAATCTGATGGAAAATTTTTCATTTGATTTTGTGCAAGATTTAAATCATCATGAATTCGTTTGATATTTTCCAACATATTAAATACATTCAAATTTGCTTTTTTTGTCCATTCACGAAGTTCAGTTGAAAGATGAGCAACAGAAATATAATTTGATAACATATTACGATTAGCTTCTTCATTTAATAGATCACATCGAAATTGAGCATAAGCTAAAACAACATTATCTATTAATGTTCGATCATTATCAATATTATTTGAATTTCGTTCAAGTTGCATAGTTAAATCATCATTGAGAGTAATTAAAATTGTTTTTAATTGATCTTTTTGATTGGATGTCAATAGACATATTGCTCGTATCCATGTTTGATTTGATACTTGTGCATGAGTTAATCGAATAATTTGACTCATTTCTGAAAATGAATGAATTTTACTACTATTATGAATATTTTCACGAAAAATTTTCAAATCTGATTGATAATTATATATTTTTATTTGAGATGAATTTAATTGAAATTCAATATCATTTAGATCATGAATAGATCGATCATTTGGTAATGGAGCATGAAATATTGTATATTGATTAATTTCACGTGTAAATTTTTCAAGTAAATTAGTTAATGTTCGTTCTTCAGAAAGAAGCCAATTGAAACTTGTTTCACTTTCTTGATCAATATCGAATGTTTTTAATTTATGTAATGTTTGATGTATATGTTGAATGATATGATGAGGTCGAAGTGGTAGTTGACCAGCATGTGATAATAAATTAATAATATTAGTTATTGTAATATCGATTTTATTTTGCATTGTTTTTCTTCGATATTCTTTTGGATCAATATTTGTAAATGAATTTGATTTTGATTCATGTGATTGTAGATTAACTAATAAAGAATCTTCTCGATTTTCATCAAATAATGGTGCTAGAAAAGTAATAAAATTAATAAGTCCAAAACGAGAAAGAAGAGTAGGCGGTAAATGAAGATTTATTAAACATTGATCAAGTTTCTCTTGAAATTCTTTAAATTGTTGTTTAGATTGTTTAGCACCGATTTTTATATGTCCATTGACAATATCAATTAATGATAATGTTGAACGAAAAATCATTTCAAGATGTCCAATTGTATCTGGTGTAAATTTATAAAGTTCATCTGGAAATTGTTCACCACCAAAAGTAACATGTTGAATGATTAATTTAAGAAGACGAATTGATTTTTTAATAAAATCAAATAGAAGTTGAAAATCTTGAAGATGTCTATTATCTGTTAAATTACCAATTTTACGTAAATGTTCATCAATCATATGAACACAACTATAATTAATTGTTAAAGATTTTATAAATGCTAAAGATGTTAAACAACTACTAAGATCAGGTGGTTGAATTGATTGAATTAAATATTTTAATTCTTGATAAATATTTTGAACAGTAACTGATGAAAATGTATCTTGATAAGGTTTTATAAATGTCCACATTGATTGAATTATTGTTATCCATAGATCATCATTAAAATTATTTTTCTGAAGATTTTCAAATTCATTTTCTAATCGAATTAATTGTTGATAAATAAAAACTGTTAATGATTTTCTTTCAATTGCATTATGTTTAATAAATTGTTTAAGTTGATTATAAATAATAATTATTTGATCATAGATATCACTTATTGATTTTGTCATTGATATATTTGCTTGTTTATATAAATATAAAAGACAAGTAAATCCAAATATTTGTTGATCATTATCTGATAGAATTCCATCAACATAAGGTAATTGTTCTTGTACAATTTGATATTTGATTTCATCAGGTAAAGTTTCATTTAAAATTGTACATAATTCATTTGTTTCAATATCTTGTTGTAAACTAAACATATGAATCAATATCGAACGAGATTCATTTTCAATTGAAAGTAGACAACAATCGAATGATTTTTTATTTGGACAATAGATGAGTAGATCGAAACGATTCAATGTACGAATATTGATTTGATTTTGAAATTGTTTCCAATTGGAGATAATTTGTAAGCGACGTCCTTGATATAAATTAGGATAAATAAAAAGTCCACAGAGAAAAAGAATCAATGGTGTTTCAAGTATATCATCATGTTCGATTAATTGTCGTCCAAATGGTGTTGCAAGAACAGCACGAAGATCAAGTTGACCATCGATATTTATTAAACTGGGATTTCGAGGAGCATCAATCAAAATTTGAAAAAATCGATCGAATTGTTTCGCATCGGATTGTTCAAATCGACTTCGAATATATTGGAAAGCAGCAGATTCTCGTATTTTTTTCATCTCATCACGAAATTTTGAACGTGCAGCTAATACTTTATCGATAGTAGTAGTATGAGTTTGCTCAACTCGAGCTAATTGATCAAACAATTGATTTCTTTCAGTTCGTCGTTGAGATAATTCTTGTCGGAGTTCATCTGCTCGAACTTGCAAATCATTATCTTCTGATTGGTATAGAGATGTAGTACGTCCAATTGGTGCTCTCATATTTGTCGTCACTCTCGTTACTGCTGTTATTGGATTTCTATCTATTGATGGATTTTCTTCCGAAGTAGTAGTTGCAATACGATTCATTATTTGTTGAAGACTTTCTTCACATTGTTTTATTTCATTATCTTTAGTTTCTAATCCTTTCTTCAATCGTAAATAATCATTATTGATTGTACTTGATTCGGAAGGTAATTCTCGAACAATTTGTTCAATCATTATTGATAATATTGTACATAATTCCCAACAAGAAAATTTTATTTCACATTCAATAATAAAATCATGTGTTATACAAATATTTTGTTTTAAAACTTGTCGAATAGTTGGTGATAAATAATCATCAAATATCCATCGAAGACTAATCCATTCTAAGAGTGTTGAAAAATATTGTATTGGTTCAATAGAATTCAATTTTGATTGATCTTTTAAAATAAATTCAACAAGTTTTCGAATATCTTTTCGTGATGATCGAATTGGTAATGTTTGTGCATGTTCAAATGAAAAAATAAGACCACTATCAAAATTATTAAACATATGTATACGAAATTGTTGTTTAGCATTGAGAAATGATGGATCATGAAAGAATTCAAAGATTAAACATTTATCTTTGAATGATAATAACGATCGAAGATATTGATTTATATGTGAACAAAGATCTATGAGTTGAGTTTTTTGATCGAATAAATTAAAAATTGATGAACTAAAAAATCGATCAAATGTTTCAATAATTGAAATTATTCGTTGAACAAATAAAAGACGTTCATATGTATCACTAAATGATGTTTGACCTATAAAATGATCTAATAATTCACTTAATTCATGACATAATGATTCAAATGATGAAGATTCATTTGTTCGAAATTGTTGAATAAAATTTGAAATACTCATTGAACGTTGTAGTTCTGAACGAGGTGTTATTTGTTTATTTTGAATTAATTCAAATAAAGTTTTCGATAAATCAAATTGAATATCCTTTTCATTGATTAATATTTGTTTTAATTGAATTAGATATGCATCAGTTGGTGTCATTAGTAGAAGAATATCATCAATAAATAATGTTAGAAGATCACAAGTTAATTTATTTAATTGATTATCATTAGCAAGTAATTGAATTATAGTTAGAATTAATTCAACAAGAAATTGTTCAAATTGAATAAAATGTGAACGAATCAATTGTGTTTGTTGAAACCAAATTGGTTGTTTTTGATCAAATTGATCTGTTGCTGTTGAATAGATTGTTGATGTTGAACAAAGTTGAAGATTTTTAATTGTTTCTTGTAATCGATTAAGATAAAATTGATATTCTAATGGATTTTGTAATGATGAACAATAAGATCTCAATAAAGACCAATAACAAGCATCAACTGGATTGATATTTTGTTTGATTAAATATTTTAAAGTACGTATACATTGTTCAAGAAGACGATAAGTAACAAGAAAATCACTTGGATAAGTTAAATGACCATCTTTAACATATTGTTTAACATTAAGATGCATTAAAATTAATAAATGTGTCAATTGTTTTCCAGCTGGTATTGTTGCTAATTGAATTGATATTAATTCAAATAAATCACTTTTTGTTGGATCATTTTCATTTGTTATATTCCATTGATCAATTGGTGGTAAACAAATACGAATAACACGATTAAGAAATGCTGATGATAATTTATTTGAATAGATTCGATTAAGATTAGCTGTTGTAAAAAGACGAAAATTTGGATGAATTCCATTTGATTGTGTTAAAATTTGTCCATTTGAATTTTCATATAATGATAACATTGGATTATCTTCTGTTAAAGAATTTAATCGTTCAAGTACTTCAGCTGGTGCACTATTGATATTATCAAGAAGAACCCACCAACCTTCACGAATAGCTTGAACAAATTCTGATTCAACAAATATAAAACCAATATCTTGTTTTACATTCAAACGAGCATATTGCAATTTACTAACATAATAATCAGCTTGACGTACATAACATGAAATAAGTACTTTAATTTCATTAGACATTTGAGAAATTTTTGTCAATACTGTTAACAATTTTATTGTTTCATCAAGAGCTTCGATTTCATATGGAATCATTTCATATCGACTTGTACCTATCATAATTGTTCGTTTTTGAAGAATTATTTTGAATTGATTGAATACATGTTCATTACTTGCTTTTGATAAGAGTGGCATAATGATAAGAAAAAGCATTTTAATAATTTGTTTAAACATTGTATCGATTTTATTGAATAAAGGATCATTATGTTCATGATCATTATTTGGTCGCCAAGAACCAATAAGATCTGTTGTTTCGAAATTCTCATGTAATGGAATAATGATGAGACGATGACGTGTCAAACGAGCAAGTTCCATAACAAGTGATGATTTTCGAGAACAAATATCACCTTCAAGAAGTATAGCTCGTTTTGATTGACATGCAGCTGCAAGTAATTCTAATTGACGAATAGTTTTTTTTGTATGAATAAGTCCAGTATGAATTGGTGATGGTTCTTCTCTTCCAGTTCCAACATAAATTGAACCGATACGTACAACAGTTGCTACACTTGTATCAATTGAACAATCATTTTCTCGTTTACTCAAAGCTGCATTGATTGGAAATTTTGAATTAATTAATTCACAAGCTTGAACAAAATCATTTTGATCTTGAAATTGACATGCATAAGCAACTTGAGCAAATTTACGAATTGATAAAAATCGAGCATCGGATGTGTCCATAGTTGGATTCAGTTCTTCTGTTGTCTTATTTTCTTGATTTTCATCATCATTCGTATTCATATATTGATAATGAAAGAGTTGACTATCGATTGAACCACGAAATATATCTCGAAATTTGGATAAATCACGTAAATTGAGTTCATATGGTCCACCTGTTCGTCCAAGTATACCTTGTCGTACAAGTACTTTGAGTGATGTATGTGTTTGAAATAAGGCATCAAGTTGATCCATATTAATATTTTTTTCTTCTAGATCATGAACAAATAAACGATTGAGAATAATACGTAATTCTTTTTCGGAATAATCATCAAGTTGAACAATAGTAAATAGATTACTGATTGAACGAGGCAATTTACTTCGACCACCACCGATTGTCGATGGATTCATTGTAGCAAATAGAAGAACATTTTTCATATCAACTATTTCACCTGTTGTTGGTACAGTGAAGTGTGTTGTACCTCGATAAAATAAAGGTGTAAGACCTTCGAGTACTTCAGGTGCAGCTAAATTGAGTTCATCGAAAAGTATCCATTTTTGAGCTTTGATTGCTGATAAAACTCGACCTTCTTGCCATTGAAAAATACGTGTTCCATTGACAAATCGAGGAATAATACAACCAATTAATTGATCGAGTGATGTATTTGCTGACAAATTGATTCGTTCACATTGTTTATTGAGTAATGAACAGACTTGTGTAACTACTTGAGTTTTTCCAATACCTGGTGGACCTTCGAGTAATAATGGTGTTCGAGATGAAGTTGCTGCAAATATACGTGCAATTTGATTGATTAATGTTGGTGTTGGAACACAATAGAAACGTTGACAGAGTTCTTTTAATTGTTTTGTTTGATTCTGTTCATCGATTTGTTCAGTAGAATATCGAACACCAGTATAATTTAATGCTACATATCCATTGCCGACTTTGAATGGAACCTTCAATTCTTCATTTGTTTCATTCGATGTAATCGATTCAATAGTAATTGCTCCATGTGAAGCTGTTGGAACTTTGAAAATATCATTATATTCATCATAATTATTCGTTTGCGATAAACTTTTAAGCCATTGTTCGAAAAGAAATGCATGTCTTGATAAGGGTAATTGATCAAAATAGAAGAAACGAGCACCAAGAAAGAGACGATTAACAAGAGATAGTGATGAATGATGACTAGTAATGAAATCAGTCCAACGAAACAACAATTGAATATCATTGTCAAGTTTCCATTCGGGATCATCGCGTAATTTTCGACGTAAAGAAAACATGATTTCAACAAGTGAATCAATTTGATTGGCATGTACGTTCTGTTTGTTTAGTTCTGATTTAACAAGTATTTGAAGATCTTTTTCAAGATAAGCTGGAACATAAATTTCTGTAAATCTTGAACGTGTAGCTGGACTTAATTTGAGTACTTGATGAGCTTGTTCTTGATGAACACTAGCAAAAATTTGAAATTGATTCGATAGTGTTATATCAAGTTGACCTTTTTCAGCATGACTTGTTATATCTTCAGTAAGTGCAAAAGTAGGACTTGGTTCGAGCATTGAATTCAATCGTTCAATCACTGCTTGACTCGGTAGATCGAGATCTTCAAGAAAGAGAATACCGCCTCGTTTAGCTGCCATTGTCACTGGTCCATCATTGAAGAGAAATATTGGTTTTGTACGATCGAAATTACGTGATGTTAGACGTTCCCAGACATCATTGAATTTCGATTGATAATCACGTAATGTTGCATCTTTAGCTGTGAATGAAGCATAGTTGTTTTGTTGAAGCATTTTTTTGAATTCATCACGAATTTCCTCAATAGTAGTGATTAGGTTTTCGGGAAATTCTGTTTCGTAGATTGGATTCGGATGTGTAGTAGATGGTAGAATTGACTCGGTAGTAGTTGTTGTACTCATCATGTTAGAAAAGCCATCATCAAGTATGATCGGTTGTGGTTGATCTTTGGATTCTTTCTCTGATTCTGATAGAATCTCGGGTTTTTGCACATGAACAAGCACATGAAATCCATCATCGAATTCAAAAACAGTTTCTTCTGACTGAACATCCAATCGCGACGAAGGTATTGGTTGTCTGAAACCATCATCAAAATAGTCTGTTGTTGGAGTACTGGTAGCTGTGGTTGACAAATCTTGATGATTGAAGTCTCCATTATAATTTCCAAATCCATCATCGATCATGTCATAGGACTCATCTGAGTAGACTTGTCCCATATCTGGTTGATATGAAGTATCATAGGAATCATCCGATTCATAGAAATTAGGAAATGATGTATTTATTGTTGGTTTCAATTGCGATGAAGAGGTTGATAGACTTATGGTCGATTCTATTTCTTTCTCGTTCTCAACAAGAATTTCAGTAGATGATACTGGTATGAGTATAGCTTCGGCTTGGGCACGAAATACTGTAAAATCATCATGACGATCATCTTTTTGTTGTCGATGTTCTTCATCACGTGTATAGGCTATTTCGAATTCTCGAATGGCATCAGGAAGTCGACTTATAATGATATCACGTAGATTTTTGAGAAAAATTTCATCGTTGATTGTCACTTCACCTGTTGTACTATGATGTCGACAAAGACTTAGAAATCGAAGATAAACACGCTCAACCATAGCCGGTAATCGTTTAAGTAGATCAAGAAACGAGTAAGGTTGAATTTCACCAATTAGATCACTAGCTTCTGTATCTGGTGTTAAATGTACTTTGACGAGTTCATGCGATCGATTTGAAAGTCTAGTCCATGTTTCTACAAGTAATGTCTTACATGAAGTTGGACCGATAAGCAAAATAGGTTCTTTGGAATGAACGGCTAGAGCAAGACGAACAAGTGAACGATGAAATATCTCAGGGGATGTAAGGACTAGACTATCAGTTAAACTCATCTTTGGCATATCGACGTAGAGTTCACCTTCTCGAAAACGAACTTGTCCACCTATTTCTTTAATTTCGATCTGTGGATTTGGTGACATATGAATTTTAGACCAGACCGATTGTAGATCATTTAGAAGTGTTTGTCGCGTTGTAAAATCGAATGGATATTTGGCACCCAAAAGCGAAGCACCAACAATAGGCCAGAGTTCCTTTTCAGGTGAGAACAGAGCATGTCGATGAAGCCATTTCACTAATTCACGAAATGTAATACGTGATTGAGTGCGAATAACTCTATGATAGAAATCGGCAAGTTGACAAGTTGATGCATCTGTCAAACATACAGGCTTTTGTTTTCCAATTTCATTACGTCTACGAATGATTTCTGGTAGTTCATTTTTGGGAAATTCACCGAATTGAACTTCGAGGAAACGATTTCGTAATGACACAGGCAATTGATGTCGATTAGCATATGAAGCATCATTTTGTGTTGCAAAGAATTGAAAACCAGAATTAGCCTTGATTATTTTGCCACTTGATGGAATGGTAATGGTATTTTTACCTTCAAGTAATGGAAATAACATATTCATAACTGATGGATCAGCTAAATTGAATTCATCGGCAAGAAACCACCAACCATTCTCCATAGCTCTATAGAGAGCTCCTTTCTGAAAAGTAAAACCATCATTGGTAGGTAGAAATGTACCAAGATAGTCTTGAATAGTTGTTGTATCTGTATTATTGACTCGTTCGAGTTGAATCGTTGTGTTCGAAGTATTATTCAATGTTTGAGATTTCATGTGTTTACATAAGTAGGAGATGAGTGCTGTTTTACCGACTGCTGCTGGCCCTTCAAGTAGAAGAGGAATGTTACATGCTACGGCACCTAATACTGCATTTGCGTAATTGAGTCGACTTTCAGTTAAGATATGTTCAGTACTTTCATTAATCCAATCAATGAATTTGGGTTGATGAAGTTTGACCGTCGATCGACCTTTCTCAAGTAATTCTTTGATTTGATTAGTAACTTGATTTCGAAGTTCTTCACTTTTAATTTGATTGGCAATCGTTACATGATAAGCTGTCCATAGACTGGAGATGAAATCAAGTGTTGATTTGAATCTTAACTGAAGAAGATAGGTACTGTCGAGCAATCGAATGATATTACGCAAAGTAAACCTAGGAAAATTCTTCGTATTAGATTTATAAAACGAAAGAATCGTTTGACATAATTCAATAACCAATGCATGATCGATATTAGATTCATCAGATAGAAGTGCTTTGGTAATAAGAACTAATTCTTGTGAATCATGAGTGATATCGAATGATAGATCTTCCATATGAATGACAGCAAAACGATTGTACAGTGCTGGCGAAAGTTCACTGGTCGAGCCACTCGAACTAGTTTGTGATGGATGACGAATATCTGATGGTGTCATTGTGGCAACAAGTTGATAATTTGTATGCATAGGTTGTTCATCGACATCACCTTTTTCTGTTAATATTAGCATAGGCTTCTGTTCAAGAACAGGATTGAGCCGTTCAAGTACTGATGATTCAGCCGTACCAAGATTGTCCAGAAGTGCCCATTGACCATTGATATATGCTTGAGTAACACATCCATGTTGCCAAATCAATTTCTTACCATAATTAGGATCATTTTCATCTTTGCTATCATTTGGAACAAGTTGACCAACAAGAGCTGATGGTTCAGTTTCAGGAGTGATATTCAATTGATGTACTTGTTGACCACAGAACCAAGCCAATGTCAATAAAAGTTCTGATTTACCACATCCCTCAGCTCCCGTAATTAAAATCGGTTGTTTAATGTTCATATTGAAACATACTTGTTTGATTGTTGACAATACACGATCAGTGAGCACATAGGGCATTTCTGGTCGCATGAAAACATCATCAGATGCAATATTTTGTGTCAAATCAGAATCATTGAAGATTTGATTGAAACAATTACGAATTGTTTCTTGTGCTCGACTATGACGAAAGCGACTTTGATACATCTTACAACCATGAAGTATAAAATCTTTTTGTTGTCCAAGAAGATTTAAGCGAGCTGCTGAGATAAGCCAATCCCAAAGCCAAGAACGATCTATACGATAGATACCATGCAAGCGAATAAATTCATTCGTCATTAATGCTTTATGAATGGTCGCATGTATTTTGAGAGCTATATTCCAGATATTTTGATCATAATCGATTGTTTCAAGATTAGCTGTAGTAAATGTCGATGTCCATTCTTTTCTTGCATCATCGTCAATATCTAATTCTAATCGAACAGGATACCGAACATTATCAAAGTAGACATAATTCTGATTATGATCAATAGTCATTTCGATATTCTGTAGAGCTGGACGTCCCCAACCACCTTTACCATCGTCAGTTAGAATATTTTCGATTAGAATACGACCTGCTGCACGGTATCGTGCACCATAGATACACCATGCACTGAAACTGAGAAAAGAGAGACGAGACGTTATATCATGAGACCACGAGGTATTCTGTTTTTGCCAGCAGATAAGTAACTCAACCCACTTGAGAAGTTCACGAATTGAAATTTCAGCATAGGGACCAGTTTCGACATATGGCTGTGTAGGATCATTCAGAACTTTCTTTATATTAGTATTGAAATGCGATACTAGAAGTTCAGCCAAAACTTCTGCTTGATCAGGTATAGAAGATGATAGTCGTTGTTGAACGATTTCACACCATTCATGATCGGGTAATTCTTTGAAGATGAGTGGACGAAAACGACTTAGAAATGATGGAGATAGCTTTTCTCGTTTGCCTTTGAAAAAGCCTGTATTGGGATTTTGTGTAGCGAATAATCGAAAATCTGGATGCATTCGATGTACGACAACCGATTGTTGAGCAGAACTTGCATTACGAATGATCAGTTGACGTGTATCAAGAGCTGATTCGATAGCTTGAAGTACAGTATCTTGAGCCAGATTGAGTTCATCAAAGAGTATCCAATAACCGTGAGTAAATGCGGTAGTAAATGGTCCATCGACAAATTGTAAACGTGTTGTTTGAGATTGTTCATCGAGTACTAGCGCCACTTTACCGAGTAGATCATCGATTGTAACACGTGATGACATATTATATCGTATGAGAGTATGTCCTGATTGATGAGCTGCCTCCATGACACTGGCACTCTTACCAACACCCGTACTGCCTTCGAGTAAAATTGGAATGGGATCATCGAGTACTTCAAGTACTTTCGCGACATTCTCACATGCTGTATCAGTAAGAACAAGTCGATCTTGTTTTTTTTTATCATTGACGACTGATGCACTAGAACGTGTGTATGACAAATGAGAACGAAGAATTTGATCGATTTTGTTCGGTTGAGCTTTGTTCAAATTTTCTAGCAGTTTATGAGCCTTGAGAAAATCTTCATGTCGTACACGAACAACATCCGATGTGTTTGATTGTTCACTACTGAAGAATAATGTTTGTTGTTGTTGTTGTTGGGTGCCAGTAAATAATTCACTATCATTGTCTGTGGTTGATTCATTTTGAATATTGTCCGTCAATACAGAACGTTCGTTTGACGACAAATCCAAGATTTCAGCAAGTAATATAATACCAGCTTTTTTTCAATTGACCCGTACGACCTAATAGACCCATAATATCAGGTATGAATGATGAAAGAAGTGAAATCATTTTAGTACGTGATCGAACCTTGATAATTTCTTTACTGAGACTAAGTAAATGAGATGAACTTGGACTATTATCATTATCGGTTGTTTTATCGACACTTTCAAATAAAAGTTTCATAAGTCGTTCTGCTATCGAATTTGTATCGATTGTATTCGTTTCATCATTGTTTTCAATCGAAGATATAAATAAAATGATGTAAGCAAAAGGACTATGACTTTCAAAATTGATCGATATCAATGTAGAAGAATAGTCATCGAGAAAGAATTGAGCAATGTCCGTTGTATGTTTATTATATTTTGAATAGCCAATATCGAGTAGTAATTCAACAAGTCGAATGATAGTCGATGGTAGAGTAATCAATTGTAACCACGATTGAATAACTCGATGAAGATCATTCGATCGAAAGAGATATTTTTGTGTATGAATACTTTTAGCTAATGATTCTAGAATGGTTAATAAGATAGAAATATATTCTTGAGCTAGATCAAATTGAATACAACTGAGAACTTGTTGAATTTGTGTTTCATTGGCATGTTGTACATAAGTTGTAAGTGTGGTCGTAGGACAAACAGAATGTTCGATGAGTTGAAAACAAAATGCATTGAGCGGATGAATTATCAAACGATCGAACCATAGCTGAAGTAGATTATGTTCGGTAAACATACTCATATATTTCAAAATCGACAATAGAACAAAATGATGGTTTGCTTTATTATCAATTTCATCGTTATCATCCATGACAAAATCAACATACCATATCAACATATTCAGATTAATTTTTTTAATCGCACCAGTTAACACTGCTTTGTAATAAATTGGAAGTAAATCATGAAGAATTAAGAAGAAACAAAGATGACCACGTACATTGTTTACAGGTGTATTTGCACAAATACGTTCAGTTATTTGTTCAACGAGTCGATTCGAATCACTTGTCTTATTATTAATAAGTGTTCGTACGAGTTGAACAATTCGATAACGAACCGATTCAAGTAGATCATTATCGATCATTGATGGCCAAATCTCAAATAAATGATCGACAATAAATGTATACAGTTGATTTTCATAGCCTGTCATATCGACATCGTGTAAACGATCGAATAAATATTCACTAATAGTTTTGTCAAAATAATCAAATGTTTTTATATGACGATAAAGAAGTTGCCAAGCTGAAAAGACATGATCAACTTTGAATAAACTTGTTTGTATGGTAGTAAGTAAACTCATCAATTGTTCTTTTCCATTACAGGCACTCAATGCTCGATGAACTAAACGATCGATACGTTCACGAGCATTTACTACACCATCAGTACAAACATCTTCACGATCATCTGTCCATCGTACTGTAATGGGTTGATTTGATAAATAAGCTGTTTGACCTGGAGCATCATTGCGTGCACGTGGATCTTGACTTGTCACTTTTTCGATTAATAATGGATCAAAATAGAGTCGCCAGAGTGATTCGAAATGAGCCGGTTCAATGAGATAACGTTGCATATCAATAGCATTGCTATCATTGTAGTTAAGACATGCAGTGAGTAATTCAATCAATGCGTTCATTTCTTTTCCAGTACATCGCGTAAATTTAAATAGACGAATCAGATGAAGTAGAGTCAATGGTTTTCGAGTATCATCTCGTCGACTAATAAATAACACAATAGAACGATCAACAAATTAAATTAAATATTTGAAAATATATCGATTTCCATGTCTGATATTTATACTGTCAATATTCAAAAGATTTCCATATATTTTTTTCAAGCTTAATTAATTGAATCAATCTCTTGAATAATTTCAAATGAGAAAACTCACCCTTTAGAGAAAGAAAAATATCGATAATTCATTTCCATATCTTGTATATTATATTTATTTATTTTTCGTCGTATTTTGTCATCTTTGAGCTTTAATAATATCTCACACATCTTAATGGAACAAGAACTACAGAATTTTACAGATTGTTTCTCTATTATTTCGAATTTGTCACAATAGTTTCCATGAAATATTATTTCTATATTTAATAATTATCATTTCCTTTGACTTTTTCAAGATTTCATAAAACGAATTCAAATAAATACGAGAACTACTGCTACGTATCAGATTGAAGTTTTAGTTATCCTGAATAATGCCAAAAGTAAAATGTTGAAAACAAAAAATAGAGAATCAAAATGTGGGTATTAGAATATAGGTGAGAGAATTTCTCGGTCCATGCACTATCGTGTTTAACAATTTGTATCTTTCGACATTTTTATTTTCGATCAAATTCAAGTTTACTGAAGTTTTGTTCTTCATCACATAGGAAAATATACTACGTCATTTATCATTTAAAAACGAATGCTGAGAATGTCAATTTCAAACAATGAAAATCTATCTACATATACTAGATGAATCCATATGATAAACTATCTATTACAGCATATTATAAATTTCTAAGTATTGTATAAGAAAGAACGATATGTTCTTGGTGGAGTATTTGCTTAAATAGCACTCACCTCGGAATGAGTCTACCCTCGATTTGTTGCATGACAATAATGCGTCGTTCACGAATTAATTCGAGTAAACCTTTGGGTGGTGCTTCACTTGGTTTTACTGTTAGCCACCATTGCATGAGTTTGGCCATCTTGATAGCCAAAAGCTAAACAATCAAAAAATGTCACAATTATTCATCATTTTTAGATTAGAGCGAAAGTTATCAGGTTGAATCAAAAATAGAAAAATTAATATTTCTACAACATCTTATTGCATATGGACATTTGATCTTTTTCATCTTTTCATTGATTACAGCTTTTATTCAAAAAAGATTTAAATAAGATTCGAGATTATTACATGTTATACTTCTAAACTATCTTGCAAAAGGAGATCATTGATCAAAATACGTAGAAAAAGTTACCACCAGCATACTCTTGGGGACTCAGATGTGAAATACGATAGCATTGCTCGCATTGTAAATAGGAAATAACTTTCAAGACAAACTCTTTCATTCTGTGGATAGATACTTTATTTTTTTTTGTTATTTGACTAACTGCTTCAATAATCATATGAACGAATAACAACAAAGAATTTTATTTCTACGAGTGGCATTAAAATAAAAAAAAAGAAATATAGTGATATAAGATACGAGCTGTATTATCAAGGAATAAATTATTTTATTCGCTAGACAGTATAAATCCTTAAGAGTGATGGCTATATGAGATCTACTAGTGTAGCTTATGATAGATGTATTTGACATACTTCGAAACTCAACGACATTCCTATGTTTCCAGTTCTTCGCTGTGATTTATTTTATGCTTGATTCTGTTGACTTTACTCTGTTTGATCTCAATATAGAATATGTATATCGGATTTTTTTAAACAATTACTTTTTGTCATCAAATAATTATTCAAAAGATTCATCACATAAATCATTGATCAACTTCATACCTGTGATCCGTGATCAAGTGCTCGTGTGCCGAATGGATAGAAGATGAAACGAAGAATATCTCCAGCTACGTCCATAGTAGGCAATCGATGTACATCGTCAACAAGACGATCGATCAACACTTGAACAGGCATTGTCTCGCCTTGACGATCGAGCGCATTTGTCAATGCAATCTTTAGTTGATTGCATGTTTCACCGACGTTGATCATCGATGATGTTGTGCGTTGAGCCACGATTAAATAAAAAAAAATTCAATTTTATCTATGACAATTGAATGTATATCTAGAAACAAAAATACACATCAGAATAATCTTGTCATATGCAACTGTTCTGTTGAACACATAAATCAAATAAAGGCTGACATGTTTTCATTATAAAGACTGATAAAATGAAGAAAAGTTAAATCTATCATGGAAGATATCTACTTAGGACATACTAAAAGTAGTGGCGTCATTATCTTATTTCCTTAATAAAAAGCTTGAATAAATTTTCTTTTTCTATGTAGTGATAGAGAAAATGATGCTTTATTTTTCTGGGCTATTTGATCACTCTTCATCTAAGTTCATAATAATAAAATTTCGATAAGAATTGTTTTTATGTAAAACTTCACTAATATGTGTAGCAGATTAAATGGCCACGCTTTGCATTTCAGTTTTCAATCACTTAATAGGTTATATTAAAAAAATAAAATATATTATAAGGTGCAACTTGAAAAGCTCTACAATTTTTAAACAACAGTTCACTTTATATATGAAATAAGAAAAAAGGCGTTACTGTTTGTCTAAAAAAAAATAATTTTTTTGAGGCAGCGAAAATTAGTCGCACAGAATTTTGCCTTTTTTGACAACAAGAAGTACAACATTAAAATAAGCTTTACTTTGTATATTGTATAACTCTTCACGCTGCATCTTGTGGTATATTTTATTTTTTAAGGCAACCTATTAAATGATTGAAAATCAAAATGCAAAAAATGCAAAGCGTGACCATTTAATCTGCTTCATGTATTAATGAAGTTTTACACAAAAACAGTTCTTATCGAAATTTTATTATTAGGAACTTAGATGAAGAGTGATCAAATAGCACAGAAAAATAAAGCATCATTTTCTCTGTTACTACATAAAAAAAGAAAATTTATTCAAGTTCTCTATTAAGGAAATAAGATAATGACACCACTACTTTTGGTATGCTTTAAGTACTAGTATATAAAATACTACTAAATTAAGTCACCTGTATTTTTTCTGTTTTTCACTCCAACTTATATTACCATATGAAGAACGATAGGAAAGCAAAAGAGAACACAATGAAACAAAAATGGTGAAGTGAGAGAATTGAATAGTAGACGCAGTGACTAAGCAACCGGTTTCTTTAATGAGGTCGAAGAATCTAGACGAATTTTGACCACATGTTGTTTCATCGTTGAGTAGACAAAGAATAGATAGATGACTGCTTTAATTATTGACATATTTATGTTTCCATGCAACAAACGTCATATACAACTCTTTCGTGAATAATCATCTACCAAACCGTAATTACTCAGAAAATTGAAAACTAACAATAAATGTCATGGTTTTCATGAAGTTTATACAGAAAAAAATGCGAAAAAAAAGTATTTCTGTTGATGAAACGGACATAAAAAAAAGTTGATCAATTTCAAATTCATCGATTAAAAATAACATTTTAACCCAGTAAATACAATAAATTTTATTTTTAATCAAAGTAATAGAAATAAAGTGATGAAAATATCTGTTCTATTTCATTAACTTGAAATAGATCATTTTGTTGATCCGTTTAATAATTTCAATGCGATTTTTTTTGTAGATTTTTTGAAGCATCTTAGGGAAGGGTATGAATGTGGATATGGGCGTGAACATGAGTGTTGTTCATCACTTAAATCACACAGCCATATTCACACCCACACAACACTTGTTTTATTTTTTTCTAAAAATAGAGACAAAAGACTTTGGTCCAATATGACTGGTTAATAGAAAAAACTCCAAGGTAATCGAGTCTCAGTATATTTTTCTTCTATTTCGAAAATAGCACCATGATAACAATCACTTAAATCTAATATTATATGTTAGGTTTGTTAATTAACACTTAACATTAAGGGCGCCGTTTTGTCTTTACTTTACATGGTAAAATAAAGAGATTTAACCGGATGGAGTATAGTATTTAACTTTATTTTATCCAGTTAATTAAAGTTAAATACTTCACTTTATTTGATCAAGACAAACTAAATATGAAGTGCCATCTATATTTTAATGCTAAAAGCTAAGCGTAAAGTCACACACTTACTTAACTTAATTAGACTGCATTACAAAAAAAAACATCCATCCCTCATCATTGCAGCAATCATATATCGTTTTACATCGGCTCTTTAATCACAATTTGTAATATCCACAGTAATGCTTACGAGCAACAGCGAAAATTCGTATGCCTATGGTAGTACATTTAGCTATAAAAAAAAAACGAAACAGAATAGGAAAAAAAACATTACCGTCGCAACCCATGGTAGAGCATAAATATGTACAACGATACACACAATTTTCTTTCCTCTTTCTTTTTATATTTGTTTGGATCAATTTATTTATTTTTTTATTGCAGATAAAGAAAAGTAAAAATACTGTCTCCTAGTGTACTCATTATACTCAACTAGCCAGTCAGACAAGACCTTTGAAAAAACGCGTTAAGGTTCTGTTATAATGCTGTTTAAACGAAATATTATCGTTAAAACGGCGTTATTACACAATTCTGAAACTAGTTAAAACATGTTACCCTATCTTAACCTGTTAAAACGTGTAATTTTTCAGAAATTTACGCGTATTTCTGTTGGTGTCGCTATCGACTTGACAAGTTTAAACGCGTCCACAGGACTAAATATACTTAGGGCAATACAAAAGTAGTGTCATTAGGGTCTTATTATCTTATGGTAAGGGAATCTTTTTTCTTTTTTTTATGAATAGATAGAGCATCTTTCACTCTATCTTTCTATGCTATTTGATCGACCTTCACCCAATATTGAAATAAAAAAACTTTGATAAGAACAGCTTTTGTTGGAAGCTGGCTGGTGGTATTACATTACATTATCATCCTTCCCTAGAGAATATACTGAGTTAAGGGTACTCGAAAAAGTACCCTGTTACCAGTATGTCACAGGAACTTTTGGGTACCAAAGTACTTATAGGTACTTTGGCAGGTATCCTGCTACAAAATGAATAGTAATTGGGTATTTGAAGATACTGATCAGGTACTCAATTAGGTACTGTTGTACAGTATTTCTAGGTACCCTGCTACCAAAATTTCAGTATATTCAGGATCGAACCTGACCTTTCAGTTTTTGCATTTTTTTCTCTCAAAGCGATTTATTACATTTTTTTCGATTTTATTATATTTAATTTTTTCAATTCCGAAAACTCAATAGGTCAAATGTTGAGATCTGACCGAACTTGTGTTGGTCGAGTATCCATGAGACCACCTCAGGATAGTCTGCTCTTAATCTACGATCAAGGTCGGAATGTTCTCAATTAAGAAATAGTCAAGAAATAGTGAAGAAATAACCTAAAAAAAATTAATATGAAAACAGATTAATTTCTTCTGTTTTGCTCAGTTGTTTATATGGAGCCGTGCGCGAAAAAGAAAACGGTGAATGAACAGTCGCTACACAGAACGCAACAAATGTAGGGTACCCTGTAGAGTTTTCCTCAGTAAAATTACAGATGCGGGTATCCATACTAGTACTTGCTCAGTGAGTGTACTTTTATGGGTACCCTGAACTCAGTACTTTCTCTAGGGACAGTAATGTCATTTTTAAAGAAACTTATTATATTTGTTTCTCTGGAACGAAGTGGCAATGAGACGAACTCTTTTGGGATTTTTCTCTACGCTATGAGCCTTACCAATAAGAAAAATATGAGCTCATACGGAGAATATCAGTTGATGATGTTTCCTCGTCAGTACTTTTTCTAGAAATTGATCACATTTCTGGAATATTAATATATTTGAATAGAGCATCATTTTTTTGAATTTCAACGAAAATAAAACTTTATTTTTCAAAACATTTATTCGTATATCAATAAACTACCGCGAAGATAGTGAGTAAAGTTACAGTCAATCAAAACAAACAAAATTACTCAGATCTTTAAAATTTGTTTTCTGGTTCTCAATAATGTCTCCATTATCAATATTGAATATGACAAAATAACTTATATTTTCATCTGTTGTGCTCCATAGTGTCATCCATAAACGTTTATTTATATTGATTGCATACGTTGTTGACCAGAAATATTTTTCGAACGGAATTTCAGCTTTACCAATACGATCAAATTTAATTTCCTGTTGTTCTGTGATGATGATTTGAGCTAAAAACCAGACGTTTGGTGTTGATCGCGAATAAACTAAAGCAATTAGACGATCACCAATAGAATCATAGTCGATCGCATAAATTGTATAATCTATTGGTATTTCAATATTAACGTCTAGTCCTCCTGTATCAATATTGATACCATAGAGTATCGAATCAACAACATTATAATACAATCGACGTTTTGATGCGTAAGCCATAACAACACTAAATGCACCAGCTGGATATATTCCAATAGTTTTCATAAAACCTGTTGTCTGATTAATTTTTGCTACTTCTAAACTTAATCCGGCACCTAAACTTTCTCTGATACCAAGAATGTTATCATCATCATTTGCCACTGCTATGTGAAAAAAAGCTCCAGAATCGTGTTTTTCAATTAATGTTAAATTAAGTTCGATCGATTTGGTTTGTATATCAATAATTAGTAGAAAGAAATGGGGTACACCTGAACTATCGAAAGTATTATACGTGCTAATATATTTTCGGTTGTTGATTTTTGCTGAAGCTGCTGAACTTTCAAATACTGATCTGCCTAAGTTCCAAACGCGATGGTAAGATGATGCATTATAGATTTCAATAAACTGTGTTTCTAAAGATGATTGATCTATTGCATAGAGTTGACATGGAAAAGTTGACACGAAAGAAATCATCGATGATAATAATATCATGATAGCATTGGTCATAGAACAAAAACATTTTTTATTCATCTTGAACGAGATTAAAAAAAATTGTAGCGAAGTATTTTCATCGCAAGGTAGGTGCTTTATAGGAATTAGAAAGTTTCTATTAGTCTGATGACTTTTCTTAAGTTCAACGTGAATATAATTGGCATTTTCCTAACGAGAAGACTAAATCGAAGCATCGTTTTGAAACGTTATTTAACTTTCTTTTTTTTTCGCGTATGAACACGATTTCACTTTTTTGTCACTATTGATTTATACACTACGTCTTGCTATTTCGAAAAAGAAATACCCGAGTGCCATTGTACTCTTCATACAAGAGAGGAAACGTTTCCTGAACACTTCTAATATGTGTCCCTCATTTTGGTGATGGAACACTTGAAAGGTATCAAACATGATAAAATTGCAAAAGAATACGATTTCAATAGTGTATTATCAAACCTGTAAAGCACAACAGTTTCACGACCATTTTTATAGCACAATAGAGTACTAGAATGTGAGTGACATGTGAGTCTTCGTTGTTTGTGAGAAGAAACAAATAGCAGTTATTGCACAAGATAGATGCAAGATATATGTGCATGATGTATGAAAAAAAAATTTAATGATGAGAAATGAGAACACTTGTGTCATTAAACCAGCTCTTTCTTTTGAGAAACGATCATGTTGTTTCGAACTTTTCACTGAAAGATAACAGAAAATCGAATATAGTAGTAAATAGAAAGAAATGGTGTGGTGTGGGTGTGGGCGACACTGAAGAATAGGAACGCTCACACCCACATCCACCCTTATTGTGTTTATGTTAGGTAAAACTGAAAATTTTTCATTATTGGAAAGTTAAACATCCCTCAAAACCTGCACAATAAAGCGGCTACTGTGCAGGTCTAGGTGATTGTAAGGGTGTGGGTTCTAATCTTCCTTTTACTCACATCCACATCCACACCCTTAACACTGAGTGCTTATTGATCAATTGAACAATTTTTTTCTTAGGATTTATAAGGAATAAAAAGTGAAACAAATCAGTCTCTGTTTACTATGAAAAGTACTCATATTCAACTCAATGTTTTCAAGTCTTTTGCGATAAACTCGATGTCTGATACTTTCATATCTACACTATTATACTGCAATGCTTATTCAATTTCCGTTGATTCGTCGAGTACGTTTTTAGTTTCTTTCTATATGCATCTCACTATGATGCATAATTAATTCCAGTACAAAAATTATCATTACAAGTAAGATAATGGATTGATCTAATTATTAAATTTTATGTTAATTGTTCACATCTCAGCACAGTCTGTACTATGGGTGTGAGTGTAGTTGAAGAGAAGACCGATAGACCACTCTCACACCCGTATGAAAATGTTACGAAACAATTCGTTTTGACTTGTTCAAGATATTAAAAAGGGAAAAATATTTATATTTCTTTTTGCTCAGATCGATGTGTCATTTCGATCTCTTCTTTAACTTGGTTTTTCATCGTGAGGAAATACCAATGAGAATCGATGAATGAATCGTTCCTTACATCGTTCAGACGGGACAACAACAACTATAGTTTCAACGGTCAATCTAGATTAAAGATCTCAAAAAAAAACAAAAAAAACGAAAGACAATAGTTCACAATCTTTCCTTGTCAATACTGTAAATTGTCGATAGGGAAGCATACTGTTTTTCGAATTTCTCACCGAGACTCGGTCTTTGACCTTTTCTCCAACTCTTTCCATGTGACATCTGACAAAAAAATTAATGATCTATATTGCAATTGATAATTGATTTTCCGGAATCATCAGAAACAGCAACAATAAAATCTAGAAATACTATAATTCCTATCTTACACATATCATTAGTTCAGTATTGCGAATTCCAATTCGTGCTATGACGTTATTCATTACTATACATGATAAACTCAAGTAGAATCAACCTGTTATACAGTATAGATTAGTTTGTTGGTTTATTTGGATCAATTTTTCGATAGAATGTTCCCTACTATCGCATTGGATTCAAGTAAGTTGATAATCTCGACTAAATTCTTTGAACATCGAGAACCATATGTTCAGCCGAATCTTTGAGCTCGAACTAGCACAATTAATCATTTTAAAGAGAGAATTGACACCACTTTCTCTTGCTTGTCAACGCACACCCACAGTTATCGTATGAAGTGAGACTGTCAAAAAGGCTCAGACTAGACGACCACCGATCCATAATATATAACTGCAATTTTAAATGATTCTACTTAAGAAGAACGATTCTAAATAAAAGTTTCCAGTTGCTTTGGCATGAGGCGTGGTATATGGATAAAGAGAAAATCTACACTATCTCCTTCAAGGATCGTGATATTTCATCTTGTTGCACCTTTCAATTTTCTAAGAATTGTGTTGAAAACTTTTTTAGTCAATGCACAAGATGCGCATGCAGCAACTGTTAGAAGATGAATCTATTATCAGTAGAAAGACTTACACATCTTGTTGCTTTTTTTGTGTGCTGATCACAGGCATGTTGTGCGCTCTATTGCTAGTAGAATCATTATTATTTATGCTTTATCGTCTCATTAAATTGTGGATACTCCACCTATGCCATATGTGCAATGACTTTTGAAAATACAGGATTCCAGGACAATACATACTGATAATTGGCGATTTATTAGAGAGTTGTTAAGCTTTCCATGTCGATGATCCTTATTCTTATGATAAAATGATGACGACCAAATTTGGTGACTATTATCATACGTCATTCAGTCCTAGGGCTTGGCTCAGTATCAGTGATTCATCATTAATCGAAGACGTCGTAAAAACAAATGTATGTGCCTACTACAGGGTTGCACTCGAACAATCAACTCTTGAAGCATTGCTTAGTTATAAAAATATCTTATTGGCTGGAGACAACAATCATACTCGACATCGACGCCTAGTTGCTCCTGTGTTTCAACATCAAAATATCAATTCTATGATTTCTCTTATGATGACAGATCTTACATTTGATATTGTAATTAGATGTATATTTGGAACGAAAATAATAGGAAACCAACACGTTCATGAGTTCATCTCTCGAAGTATTACAATAGTAATGGAGGAATTAGAAAAGTGGATGTTCAATATTGTTGCCATTACTCCGTTCATCAATCAATTGCCACTGCATGACAAACATCGTATTGATTAGTCAAAGCAAGATATCAAACATGTTGTTCAGTGCATTATTAATCAGCGAAAAGAGGATTTTACTAAATCGGTTTGTAAAGGTTTGAATATAATTTCGTTATTTTTTCTATTTCAAACTATAGGACCTGATTTACTTGATTTAATTTTATCGGTATGTGGAGATGAGAAAACTCGAAAGTTTCCGATGATGCAGTTATTTTTGGTAAGTACTTCATATGTCCCAGAATAGTATCATTGTAGAAAATAAGTTCGATTCAGATAATAATAATAATAATCGAAAGATTTTTTTTTTCAATGAAAAACATTTCTAGGAGTTCGATCGTGCTTCATGATGATGAGCTAAGTGGAATGGTGATCATTTAGACTCCCTTTTTTTGTTTCTTCAGCGCTTACAAATATATGGAACATATTTTATTGTCTATAGTACTCGCCGGACATGAGACAACATCAACTTTGATGGCTTGAACACTCTACCATCTGGCAAATAATCTCGATATGTATATCATCGATGTCAAACTGAAATCGATTCAGTATTAAGCGGCGATCACGAAACAGTAGCATCGACAACTTCTTTCTTGACTTACACGAAAGTAGTATTGAAAGAATCATTACAATTCCATCAACCTATACCCATATTACTTCGTACAGCAGTTGAAGATAATACTTGTGTAATCAAAGATAGAAAAAATATTCGTATTAGAAAAGGAACAGATGTAGCTCTCAATCTATTACATTCTCCATCAGTAAGTTAATATGCAGATTGATCAAAATGGAGCGCCTATGGTCCGGCAAACAGCCATCAATGATGAAATGGGAACTATTTTATTCGATCTGAACACCTAACTTCAATATTTTTTCTACTCAATCGATAGTTTAGTTCTGACCATGAGATTTGGATGAATATAAAAATGATAAACGATTTCATCTAGAGTCAATCTTGTCTTGTCAAAGGTTTTCTTTATAGCTTCTGTTCATAAAAGCTGACTGCAGACAAGCTCACCATTTTTTATTATCTCGGATAAAAGACAGTCACTTCAAGAGCTGAATCTCATTTTCAGTCAATAACCACTCTTTTTATCAAGTATCTTCATGCTATTTAATATTTTTCATTGTAAGATAAAAATTAATTACATGAAACAACACAACAAGTACTGAACATGAAAAGGGTAGACTAAATGCAACAGTACTATCAATTCATAATCGCATGATTTTGATCTAACCGTTCACTTTTGTGAACTTTTGTTGAAGTTTATGTGCATCATCAACATATTTTGTTTGTATGTCGCCGAGATCGATTTTTCCATCAACATCAGTATGTTCAGTGTTGGGAAAATGGCCATAGTGCTTGATAAGCCAAGTGTAACCTGTATAGATCCACGCGCCAAAAATGGCTCCGAAAGTTGGACCTAGTATCGGTACCCAAAAGAAATAGTTATGTACTTGAAATACATCATTCCAACCATAGACAAATATTCCAAAAAGACGTGGACCTAAATCACGAGCCTAAAGTGTACGGAAGAAAGATAAAGAATAACACATTGTAGATCAGTATATACATACCGGATTAAGTGCAGCTCCTGCATTTATTGAAAAAGCACAAATGAGCGTCATAACGACTATCGCAAATGCAAATGGTTTAGCTACATCCGAAATCATATGATTATATTCCTACATAGAATGATAAATCAATCATCTATTCCAAGTTACTATCTTACATATGTTACTGCCATGACAAAGATCATCAGACAACCAGTACTGACAAATTGATCTATAAATGTATTCCATTGAGGTATATCTTTGGCAGGCATTGTGAAGAAAATATCAGCTGTACCATTAGGACCTGTCACTTGTCGTAGACCACCATCGAATATATTAAATTGATTAAAGTAGACAAGATAGACCAAAAGAGCAGCTAAAAATGCACCTGATATTTGACCGATAATGCGGAAGATACACTGTAATGGTTTGAGTTTACGAATAGTCATTAAAGCTATGCTTACAGCTGGATTGAGATGTGCACCTAAAACAATCGATACAGAGTTCTAATAAGAGCAATACTTATGTCTTTCTTATACCGGTAATTGGTCCACCAATCATCATCGCTAGAACAAAGAAAACAAATCAACGGATAGATTTTTATATGTTTTAAAACAAACAGTGATATGTTTCGTTTCTGTTAAAAAAACTACACCTCTTTTTAGATCGAATAACATGTCCAAATGCGTATAGATTTTTTTTTCCAATAAAATCGCTAGGCTTAGATTGGTCAATACAGCAAAAAATAGATAATAGTTCCAATAAATGAAGAAATATTTGATTACTTAAAATTAGTACCGAATTAATTTCTCACTTACTGATAATGAAAAGAAATATGGTTGATGATTATTTATATTGACAAGATTTTCTGACATCTGATGATCTGTATATACTAAATGAGTTCAGGTTAAAAATATAAAATAATTTGGATTCGATCTTGTACACATGAAATATTTTTTCACTTGTTTCTCTATAGAGACTCTGATTTTTTTTAGAAAGTTTCTTGTAATTACATTTAAGATAATAATTTTTTAGAGTGAAAAATTCGCTAGTAAGTTGGTTAGTTCCTTAGTTAATTATTATTAACTTTAGTTATTGTAACTTGTGACTACTTCTCTTAGTCACTGTATCGAATTGCGATTTAAAAGTAAGTCTTTGTAAAAAAAAAATCAGTTTCATTTTGATAGGCATAGAGGTCATGCTTGAAGTATAGATAGAGATAGCCTAGTTTAGATCATCAATATATCAGTGAAGAGAATGCTATTGATCAAAACAAGAAGAGCCGATTAGAAGAAAAGAAATTATTCAATTGAAAAAAAAAATGAAGAATCAATATTCTACTGATGTGATAAAGAACTTAAACGGATTTGTGTAGGCTGTATAACGAGTCAGAAAATGAAATAGATTTTAATTGACTGTCCATCAGTGTAACACTGCAAATCGAAGATTTGATTGCTAAACTGAATATGATATTCTATCTTTCATGTTTGAAACTAACGGGGAGAAACAGCAACAATATCAATACGAATCTTTAAAAACATTTTGGACAGTGTCGAAAAACTGATTACCCTAGATGCTACTCTGATTTATCAGTTTATTTTTGTTAATATTACCAGAAAAAACGCCGACACCAAATGCAATACCGACTGGAAGTGTAGAATTAGAAGCTTGTCCAGCAAATTTAAAATTAGCAATAGCAGCTTCGCCAAAAAGTACTAGAATACATGTTGCAAAACATTCTGCTAGAAGTTGAATAGCATATTGTTGAAGTACTTCTGTTTTGACCATGTTTCGTTTATTGTATTATGAACAACGACAGTAGAAATAATCAGAATTCGAATGCAAAATGAGGATGCACTTCTTAAGTCTCTATTTTCTTTTCTTGTTCTTCTTCTCTTTTCTATTCTCGTCAATGAAACTAAATTCTGAGGAGAGGAGTCATTCAATGCACTTACAGAATCGATAGGTACATCGTCTTGACAGAATGCACGGCATGCGTTATCGCATACTCCATATTATGTATAACGATCAAATAAACGATCATTCTTACATGCGAGTATAGAACACTATAGAGAGTGAGAGCCTTTTACGTTCTGTTCACTCTATGCCAAGATATATACCGATGTGATATACTATCACCTGTATGTGATGTCATCCTTATGTTATGTCACTCTGATTGCAACTCATCATCGTATCGATACGTATGATTACTCATAGTGTTCAATAATTCTTCAATACCTTAATAATCGTTACACTATGTCCTGTGTGTGTGCTCATTGTTCCCTCTCTCGCTCTCTCCTATGTAAGCATGTGTTATATGTGAAGTAGTGACCGTAACGGTCGATTAACTGTATTATATTCATGATGTTCAATCTATACTCATCAGTTCTTCTCATCACATGTATTATTTTTATCTTTCTACCTTTACATCATTGTTCTTCCTTTTCTCTCTCCTAATTGCGTATATAAACGTATCCTTTATATGTAAACGAGGCGATTGTATTATATGAAGGATTATAATAAAGTGTAACTCCATCTGCACTAATATATATTCTATTATAAATCATCACATTTGACGATTGATGATATGAAGAAGCTCAATGAAGTATAATTCCATCAGTGCTAACACTTCTTCTATCTGAAAATCGTCATACACTTTCTTCACATTTAATATTTTCTCCATAGTCAACGAACGTCACATGTTTGACTAACAATCTTCTGTAATGCCGAGGAAACTTGCCCGTAGAGTAATAATTAGAATCATGTTATTTATTCACCTATGATTGTCTGATGCGTTACTTCTTGGTAAAATTCCACGTATTGTAACACATTATTAGTAAGAACTTTTCTAATACATCCAATAACATGAAAAAAGTGGACTAATTAAGAGATTGCATTTAGATCAGGATACTAAAAAATGAATATGCGAGCTTGTGTGAGTCTCGATGCCAGTTGTTTGGTCTTCCACAAAGATACACGTACACTCAATGAGCCGAGATTTTCGATAAAAGAAATGATTTCTCAACTTCAAGCTTCCTCAAGATTAGTGCTTCTTTGGAGGCGTGTACAATGAATTGGACGCATTCTCTTGAATATTCATTCATCTTTTGTCGGTTGGCTTAGCTTTATAGAAGTCAAAACAAATGCATAAAAATCTAGTTTTATAAATGTTAAAATATACTCATCTATTCGCATAGAAAAATCAAGTGTGTGGCGTTCACATAATCGAACATACTCGACTTTGTGGATTTACCAGTGTACTTTTCACTCTGTCTAGACGCTTATTGACTTTCTCAGATTTCACCGTTGCTGTGGTCGATCGTTTCATTTCCAGCAGATATCGTTAAGGCTTTTCGATGTGTACTTCAAGTATGCCGTCTCTCAGTAGACTGAGGACTTTCTCGTCGACAATTGATGGATAGCGTGTATTTCGGCGTGACACAAGCGAGAACACACTTCGCATGCCGAATACCCGCATCGATCTTCTCGAAAGTGAATCGCCACCACCCATCTGAAAGATGCCGAGCCAACACCGATAGCCGAGTTGTGTCAATCGTTTGTACAGTGCGACAACGTCCAATTGACGATCCCATTTGTAGGAGATTATTACTTGAGGATGCGTGACTACCAGTGATGTGTTATCAGTGACTTGTTCTTTTTTGATCACTTGGTCATTGTCCGTGTTGGTCGTTAGTTGCAAAAAGATAAGATTATCAACACGAGGTACAAACCAGTCCCGATAGCGGTCGGTGATCATGTCAAAATCGGGCGTCACATGATAATGAATCTGACCGAGAAGTTCGGTGAACTTGTCCGCGGCCCAGAAATCCGGATCATTGCCTTTGCGATCAAAGAAGCGAATGAAGAGATATTCACTCATAATAAGACCTAATGCTCTTTCGGGTGGCCACTTTTGTTTCTCCATTTGCAAGGAAATCAAGAGTTTGCCGGTACTCACGGCCAAATGCACTTCCCGTGAACAGTTTTCTGATTGAGCATAAACCGTGTTCATGCAACAAACCACGACTTTGGCACCACCCATCTGGCCGGTATCCATCCAACAGGCATAGCCCGTTTCTTCCAAATGACTTTTCAAGTCCAACACGGCCTGTTGCAAGTTCCATTGGATAAGACAGAAGCACTGGAGGCAATCGTTTGATATCGAAGGACATATCGTCAGGAATGAGATCACTTGCAGCAGCCATTGCGTCTCGAATGATCTTAGCGACATCTTGTCGATCAATCTCGTCAAGTATTTTCAATAGACCGTAGATCTCTGCATCAGTTTTATGTGTCATGAACCATTCGTTCTGTAGAGTCATGGTCGGATCGATTTGCAGCGCCCAATGACGCAATTCACTGGTCGAATAGCCGAAACGTTTACCAAGCAAACGCCAATCGTTGTGGGTGGGTGTGGGTGTCTCCTTTTGTTCAAGATTCACATCCACATCTCCAACTCCACACTCACACCCATCAAATACACCATCTTTGCAATTAATGTTCAAAATATCAAAACATTCTGATTTTTCTAAATCGTCTTGTTTCTGGAAAGTATGGAAAGCATGAGCAACAATGAAATGATTATGCATCTAGGATGTGAGCGGAGAGAAAGACCCTCACCCGCGCTTCCTCTCAATTGATTTCCGAATAAGTCATCGATCAAATCCAATTTTTCAAGATTTCAACAGACAAAAAAACCGAGATGTGTGCGATCTTTTATTGAAGAAACACAGTATCGATTTCAGAGAAATTTTGCATGAGAACCATTAGTTTGATATCATCTCAAATCTATCTTGATACATTTCTTTTGACATAAACAAAGATACATCGAAGATGAAAAGGTGATTGCTGAAAAGAAAATGAAAAAATATGTTCCGTGCAGGAATCGAACCTGCGACCTTCTGTGTGTGAGACAGATGCGATAGCCACTTCGCTAACAGAACGATAAGCACTGTATATCCATTTCTATTCATTCTATATAAATTGAGTAAAACCATTTTCTGAAAACGATTCTTGCTCGACTAAAGAAGTCGTTTCGAAATCCGGCATGAGGGTGTGGAGTGTGGGTGTAAGTATTATACTAATACTTCTTCGAATTCGATGAAAATAGAGCTTGAACCGAGTTTTGTTTTCGAAACGAACTGTTCACTCTTAGTAACATAGAAAGAATTACAATAACTGAAAGTAGTCATATGTCACGGAACGATTAAAAATTATCAGTACAAATTCTACATACAAACAACAGCTTTAGTGATTCAAAAGCAGTTTTACTTTTGATCTCACTTCTTTCGTCTCGTTTATCGTTGCTGAACATGAGGCGTTCGTACTAGAGAAGACAACATTCTCCATTTTAATATCAAAAGCTTTCTTAGAATATACTGAAACAACTGGGATGATAGCATCTTATCACAGACTTATTGTTCTTTATATTTTACAATCGACTTCAAAAAACCATAGATTACTCTATGCATTGGGCAAGTCGTAGAGAATAAATCAGACTGATGATATTACTGATGACTCAACTAGTTAGTTATGAAGAGACAGTTTCTCTTGTCAAATCACTATTCCTATAATATCATATCAAATATTTGAGGTACAAACGCCCAATGAAAATCCAATCTCTTTTCTTGAATTCAAAGATAAAACTTGGAAGCAAATCTTTTTACACAAGCGTTAGTTTTTCTCGATTGCTTTCATTTTTCTTTTATCTAGAATGTGATCATACATCGCCACTTCAACAATTAATTGAAAAATCCCGTGACGATTCAAATGCTATTTTCATAGACAATATCGTAGACGATGAAAACATCTGCCTTCTTACCGAAGAGTGTCAATGAAACATGCGTAGATGGCAATCATTGAACTTGTGAAACAGCAATATAGGACCCGATGGAGCTATTTATATCAACCAAATTCTACAAAACTCAAGACTTACTTATCTTCACCTCGGCAGAAATAACTTGGGCCCGCAAGGTATAGCACAACTCCATGCTCTTAACAAGAATCATTATCTAATCGAATTTGATTTGTGGGATAATAAAATCAATGATAAAGGTATCGAGCAGTGGTGGGCATGGTTCGAGTTTTTCAGAATTTAAACTGAACCGAAACCAAAATCTTTAAACCGAACCGAACCGAACCGAACTGAACCGAAAATGAAATTCTTAAAAAATTGTATAAAGATAACTAAGACTGTGATCTTAATTTTAACTCGCGTATCTAAGCTTGGATGATTGTAATTATAATAAATATATATAAATATTTATCTTTGTACTAATTATTGTTTATCTTTATTTTATTCGTGTTCAAAATAGTTAATTTTATATAAATATGTACTATACAAAAAACAAAGCAAAAGACACTAGAAGACATACATACATTAAAAAAAGTAAGAATATCAGAAAAAACATTCAAGTGTTTATAAATACCATTTCTTGAGATTGGTTATTTGTTTTGTGCATTTTTTCTTTTATATTTTTCGAACGAGTTTTGAAAAATAATATCATTCACTGTTTCGAGAGATAATTTTGAACGTTTTTTGTGTACTCAAAAAGTGAGTACACTCTAGAATCGGTCAGTGTGTCCGGCCGTCCGTCCGTCCGGCCGTCCGGCCGTCCGTCCGTTTACACGATAACTTTTGAAAGGAGAGTCAGATCGCGATGAAATTTTCTACACAGTTTAGTCTTAACAATATCTCGGTCGAGTTCGAAGATGAGAAGGATTGGCCGAACCATTGCTGAGTTATTGCAAAAATAGTCATTTTTCCCTATGAGAAGATAGACCCTTCTCTGTTTTCATAAAAAACTTTTCCTATCATAGTCATATAAAACCCCAACTATTATATACTATTCGATAGAGAATTTCACGAGCTACAAAATGGTATATAAAACATAAAGAAACAAGAAAGCTAACTCGCCTATTGCAAAGATAATTAATCGGAATTCGGTTCTGTTTTTGTCCACGCTCTATGTGACCCACAATTAGAGCTCTATCTTCCCATCACAGAGATGATAGTTCGAGGTTTTCTAGAATGGAGAACTCAGATCTATGTTCCATTCGCCTCGAAATCCCATTGGTTGAACGGTAACCAATAGAAATCAAGTTATAGGAAAAACGAGTTTCATAGGGTAAATCAAGGTGAAGAGTTCAAATCTGAGCTCTATTCATCTCTAAATCCTATTGGTTGAGCAGTAGCCAATAGAAATCAAGTGTTTACAGAAAGGGTTTGCCAGGACAATTTTGATGTGCACACATTCTAGGGTGACTCATCTGTCTCATTCACTTTTTGAAGTACACATAACTCTCGGATTTCAATCCGAGGTTTCCACATTTATTAGTTACAATATTTCCAGCTAAAGAAAACTCCCTTTCAACAGCAGCACTAGTTGCTGGTACTGCAAATACTCGTTTGGCAATTTTTGCTAAACGTGGATATAATGAATGATTTTGCTTCCAAAAATGTAATGGATTATATTCTTGATCAGATGATGGAGAAGCATTGGCAGAGCAGGATTCGTTTGATTTATATATTCCAAATTTCAAGTAATTATCGATCTCTGCTTGATGTATTGCAGTAGTTGTTACTGGTAAATCATCATATTCATCCTCTTCTTCATAGTATTGTTGCATTATTCGATCAGTTATATTTTGTTTATCATATGTTTTACGTTTTGATATGTCACTGTTATCAATTGATTGTGTATCACTATCAAATGCATCAAACATAATCATTTCTTGTTTAATATATTCTAAACATGATTGTCGTTGACTATTGGTACATTGTTTCATTTTTCTAGTTCTTGGATTCAAGAATAAAGTCATGAGATGAATGGGATGATAATCAAGCATTGCATCAATCAATATTTTTCCACGTTGACGAAAAAACATCATATCTATTATAACACATATAAACGAAAATAGTCTAACTGTAATCATTTATTTCAATAATGCTTACCTTTATCATGTTCGAATTTTGTATCATGAAAAACGAATTCCAAACTTGTTTTTAAACTTTCAATACCAGGTATAACAATGTGAATTGATGGTATATTCGTCGATTGTAATCGTGTTGACACATGTTTCCATGGTTTCAAGAATTCGATGATTCTTTCCAATAAAACAACATTTATTTTTTCTAAACGTTTTTTATTTAATTCTTTTTCTTCAAATATTTGATTTAATGGTAAAAATGATTTTAGCACAGCTTCAAGACAATCAAACATTGATAACCATCGAATGATTGTACTTTGTATTAATCGAGGAGATTTTTTATCTTCAAGAGCTTGATTAATGTTTACCTAAAGTAATTGAGGCAAAGGTTTTATCATTAAATATAGTTTTCTGAGAAGTTTTATGAAGTACATACTAATTTAACATATTTTACTAACTGCTTTACAGAAAGAATTAAAGTAATAATACGTGTTGCTTCAGGTGGAATCTCTGACTCCAACATAACTAAATGATTATGTTTAACTGTCACAATAGTTGACGTAGAATTATTTATTTTTTGTTGGTGATGTTGTCGTCGTTGATTTGTTGGTGGATGTTGTTGTATTTGTGTTGTTCTCGTCAGTGTGAACATCTTTTTATTAGTCTATCGCTATACACCGATAGAATTGAGATATGATACTCTCTTCTGATTAATTTAAAATTAATATCATACGGTGACACAAAAGTGTTGCTCATGAAATAAGGAAGCCGCTAGATAAACTTACAGTACACGCATTGAAACTCTTTAGTGAAGAAAATCTAACAGTCTGAATGGAGCTCAAATTTTCTAGGGAGAGCTCAACTACCTCTAGCTCACCCAGGCCCCGCCACTAATTCGTAAACTTCAACTTGATATTTGATTGTTCACAAAACATTTATTTCACATGCATATAAGATCATAAGAAATTCATAGAAACATACAGGTATTCATGTAATATCTTTCTACATGATCAAGATTTATAACTAAGGAAATGACTGACTTCTAGTCTTATTTATTTTAAAATTTCAATTTTCAATACAACAAGAATCTCTATTCATATTGTCTGACTCATTGTTCGAGGAATTTCTCTGATCGTCATCACAGAAGTAGCTATTCGTCGCTGTATTTTAATTGTTTCATATATTTGTGGTGTAATCAATGCAAAACCAATCGATCCCAAAAGAAATCCACCAGATATACTCAATCCTTGTAAATGATAAGCGATGGGAATTAAATAATTAGTAATAATATAGTACATCAATGTAAATACTGTAGCTAAACCAACACCCATTGCAGCAAGTACAAGAATTACAATATTTTTAAGAACCTGTAAATCTCGTTTATTACGAGTTTGCCGTTGTTGTTGAACATGAATTGTTCGACGCGTATGTCGAATAATATACGCATACATGAAGCATATGCTGAATATAGGACCACAATACATGATTATTAATGCTTGAAGAAGTGCACGAATATTTTTAAAAGAAATCCAACAACCATGTGCAACAGACGAATATTCGAAATTATAGTCAAATAGATGAACAAGAATATAAAGAAAAGATATAATCCATTGAACAAATATTGCAACAAAAAAAACGCCAGGTGATTGTAATCTCCTTAGTTTATAGAAGACTATTCGAAATAGCCGAAAAATAGCTTGGAGAAGGCATGAATAAAAATATGCACAAATAAAAACATGAAGAAAATATCCTCGTAATTGACACAAATAATTATTACAAGAATCACAAGAATTTAAATCAGCATATATACTATAACCATAGACAATCAACATCATCAAAGATCCTAATACTAAAGTTGAATATGTATTGCATGTGAGAATAATTGGAACTTTTGATAATAATTGTTGAATACGAATGTAGATGATGATTAGACTAATAATGGAAACAAGAAAAGTTATAGCTGTTAAAGTAAAAATAATGCCGTTAAGAAATAATTCCGTGTTCATGGTCGTAAATGAAGTATGTTAATTTGAGTAAATGTACACATTGAATCATAGATATATTGATTAGAAATCTAAGTATTGAAAGAATATTTTATGATCATAAACAAAAATGAAGATAAAATATTACTATGATCTGTGCTTTACTTTCTTTCAGAAGATAAAAACTTACTATTTCATGAGTCTTAAAATATCTAGGAAAGCAAAATTCACAATTGATAATACAGAGTAGATATTAATGTTTGTCAGTTTGAACGATACTAAAAATCTTATCTTTCCACTTTTAAAGCACAATGTTTATCTTGTAAAAAGAATATAGCGATGTCACAATCAACATTGGAAATCCGATTTTCTCCTGATGAAATAAGAATTATACTAAAAATAAACCGATGTATTTTCCGGGTATTAAAAAAAAACGTAGAAAGAAAAACATGTCACAGAAGATTAGCAAGCGTTCTGTTCTAGAAGAACAACTAAAAACAAGTAAATTGAGTAAAATTTTCTTGATATGTCTCGTTGTTTCATTTGACAAGATGTATTTAGATACTTGTATGTATTACTATATGAGTGATACAACCGTACTTGGAAAAATGTCAGACTTCATTGTATTTTAACAGAAAATGATGAAGAGCTCATTCGTTTCTATTCATTAACTGATATCAAGATTCATTCAACTAATAAAAGCCTTGCCTGACAAGTAGGTTGTAATCCAATTTAACTCTGACATGGCAACCTTAAAGACTCTCACTTATTGTCAATCTGGAGTCCGTACGGACTTCAATTGAATAAAACAGGTGTAATACACGAAGTTGATGTTATATAATATTAGAACTGTGGAGATTCTGTAGAGGACCTCACTACAACAATAACAACAAATAGAAATGCTTCCATTTTTAGTTCTTTTATTCCTTTCTTTTTTTCTAACTGCACAATAACTCAAAGAGACATAAGAGATCGTACAGCTAATCAAGAAAGAGAATTTTATCTGGAATATTACTGAGAACAGAGAAAAATAGCCATGAAGTAAAGAACAACAAAAGCGAACAAGTACATTCGTTGAAAAACAAGTATACATGAATGTCAATCTATTAGAATTTAGTCTGTGGACGCATGAAACCAAATGAGCACTCATTAGCAAATATATTCTATGCCGTCATTTTTGTGATAGAAAGCTTAGTCGAAAGTCAAATGTGTTTTAAACGATGCAGAAAAAAATGCAGAACAAAATGTGATATCCTTTTTTCACGAAAACAGAATATCTAGGCATTTTCCGATAGTTGTTACTCTAACCGAATCAATACTCATTGAATGATTACAATAGAAGTGTCACTGCACTTCGAAATGCGCCTCTAGTCAATAATCAAAATAATGCTGACTCTGCTTGTAATATTGTACTAAGTATTTATCGAAAAGATGAGCTCTTAAAACAGAGTATTAAGTGCATATGTGAAAGTATTGCTGATCCACTAAAGAGTGGTTCAGTCATCATGTAGTGATTGTAGATCAAACTGTTTTCTAACATTTATTAGATGGGATCAGGCGAACTCAGGATGCACAAAAAGCGTTCACATGTACACTGAAAAAAAATCCGTAGAATAATAAGCGCTTAAAGAGTTTATAAAAATGCCACGTATGAAAAAACCCTTTTTTTACCGCTTATGAAACTGTTCCAAACTCTTTTATGTACCCTTTAAAAGGGTATATCAAATGGATTATGAATAACAAATATCCGTCGTCAAAGCTTTATGAAACGGTTTATAAAATGCATAAACCCAAAAAGAGATTATTACACGTTGCATTTTCATAAACTCTTCGAAAGGGTTCATGAGTTGTATAAACACTATCATATGACCTTAAAATCGATTATCAAAAGGGTACATGAAAGGATTCAAGAAGTATATCAACTCTGTGAAGGATTCATCAAAGGGTAGATCGAAGGGTTCAAAAAGTGTATCAACCTATGAAAGGGTAGATGGAACGATTCAAGAAGCGTATCAATCTTATAAAAGGTTTATCAAAGGATAGATGAAAGAGTTCAAGAAGCATATCAATCCTATGAACGGTTTATGAAATTGCAGAGGAAAGGATTCAAGAAGCGTATAAATTCTATGAAGGGTTTATGAAATAATAGATGAAACCGTTCATGAGGTTCCTCAATCCTATCAAGAGTTTATGAAATGCTATAAATAAGTGATCACGACAGTCATCAATTCTTACAAAGGTTTATGACGAGCCACAAACAAGCGTTCAGAGTAATCACTATCTTCCAAAAGTTTCAAAGACGGGAAAAACAATGCCTTTACTTAAGAAGCTACAAAACCTTTACAAAAGGATCATTAGACCATTGCCGATGGTCAGAAATTCGTTGAAAACAAATACAAAACTCGATAGCACTCAGTTATTTATCCACAACAGTGGGTCAACTGATTATAATCAAAAACAGTCCGAATCTAATTGATTTCATTTTCGGTCGCTCATAGGATACGAAATAACTACCCAGACAATTCAATGGAAAGAAGAAAAGTACAGAAAACACTCTTATGCAATTTGTCTCATAAGACGTGGAAAACCTGCCATGATAACTTAATGAAGAAAACGAAACTTGAAAGAAGTTAATTTTCCGATTTGCCTAATTAGATACTGGAAACCTATCAAAATAACGTAAAGAAGAAAACGATGATGGACTTACTCGATCTGTATCATAAGGTACCGCAAAACTGTCGGAATTACGAAATGAAGAGGGGAGGGGGGTGTTTTTCAAGAACACCCACACTTACCCACATCCTTAATTTTCTTTTTGTTTGAAAACGCACATCAAGACGCAGTGCAATACAGAGCCTTTTTTTTTTATTAAGCTTTGCTTTTACTATATGTATCAACATTTATTAAATTAGAACGTCATTTTTCGAGAGTTTTTTGAGTCATTGAATTTTCGATCCCTTTATTTCCATTAAAAAGTAAAAATTAAAAGGAAAGGGCTCTGTACTACACTGCATCTTGATATGCTCTTTCAAACAAACAAAAAAATGATTTATGCAGAATGAATCTGGACAGACAGATTTGGTTTGCCAAATGGGCTATTTTTGGTCCTTGTTTGGTCAGTATCTACCTGAAACATCATGATATCGGGCTGAAAATTTCATGCAATTTGAACGTTCCTAGGTTGAGATCGATTTTTGAGGGAGGGAACTTTAAAGAAGAATCATAGTTTATAGTTCAATTGTTTTCAATGAAGTTGTCGATTTTTATACGAAATGCTTCATCAGTTCAATATCAATGTTATGAAGAATTTTAATCTTGCTTGTTTGTTTCTATCGCTGGTGCAAGTCTATCAGCCTATAAACGGCTAACTTTATCGGTCAATCACTAACACGCCGTTTGCTTTATGTATAATTTTAGCCTATAATTTTCTTTATAATTGCTTAAAAAAGACAGAAAGTTTGTTACATCTGTGAAAAAGCTGTCCTTAATGGGAATGTTTAGTATAGAGTGATGGCTTACATTTAATAGCATCACCTTAACATGTTCCAACGTTAAATATGTCATAAAGAAGATTTTCAAAAGGAAAAGAAATTCTTTTTTTATATTTGTCTAATTAATAATGGATTTGCATGATACAAAAATTCGATGCAATTTCTAAGGCTTTTCGAACGCTCATGTAGTCTTGAAGTCTAATGAAATCTCTGAAGTCTCATGAAGTTTTTTGAAGCTTTCTGAAAACTTTTGAAGATTTGAAGTCCTCTGTTTCTCCTTCGATTAAACCCTTTTCACAAAAACGGTAAATAATAAACCCTTAAATGCGTGCAATATATCCTTCCCATTTTCATATACTCTTACTGTCATAAATGCTTGAGTTAATAAACCCTTCAAGAGTCTATAGAAAATTCTTTTTAGTACAACGGTTCATTATTCTACAGATTGTTTTCTTAGTGTATTTCAATATACTTTATCACGTTAACAGCAAATGATAGTGACCAGCTGATGTTATCAGCTTACCGTACCATATTTCATTAAGGCATATTCAGAGGAGCGCATTTCGATCTAATGTTATTGTGCAAATAACATTGATTGGAAACCCCTTGGGATCCAGACAGACCCAAGATTGCCATGCCAAGGTTAATTGAGATAGTTATTAGTAAAGAGATTAATCGCTCTAGTAAAGTGTAGCAATAATTTATTGGAAAGAAAATTTCTCAAGTGTCTATATTACTCAAAATCAGAACATCATTTTCTTATTCCGATATTTACGATTCTATTATACAATTGTTTGAACTGTACTATATGAGAAGGCAAAAGGGTATGTTAACATTGGGTCGTGTGTTTCTTAAATAAATCATACTTACGTTCTTTTCTTTCTTTACGATCGATCTTCTTTGTGCAAAAACAAAGATCATCATTGTCCAATTGAAATAAATCAATCAGATAAGCTCGATATGGCAAAATAGAGCAATTAAATAGAAAAGAAAAAAAAAAGAAATATTTGTTCAAATAGTTACACGGACACAAACAGATGTCTTAATAATTGAAAATTTGTAGATGATGACAAAAAATACAATATTTTTACATAAGTATTTCCTCTGAATAAAAACTATGAATGTTATGCCTCATCAATAGAAAACAATATAAAAGATGAAAAATTTCGATTGTTTGTTCATTAATGGAATATATCTTGCTCTCAAAATCACCATTTTGAAGAAAACAAATTTCAATTAGGTTAGAATGCTAATCTAACAGCTGACGATGCATTTCTTTATATAAAATTAGAAGCTACGCATAAAATGTATGTTAATTTATCATTTTACATAGATGCGTGTACAGTAGTCAACATATGTGTAAGCCCCCTGAGTTATATTTAGAGACCCGTGGGACAAACTTTTTCGTGTCCTAAATCCTGTTTGTTCCGTTGACCAACAACAATATACAGATATTGCATCTTTCTATACAATCATTAGAAAAACCGGTTAATATAAGCTACATCCAAATTCATTGTATTCATTGTCGACACTACCGATATGAATTAAAACAGTTCACATTGACAGTACCGAAAATAGATAAAATGAATTTGGATGTAACTTATCTCAATCGTAGAACACACATATATGTTTTGATGATTAGCAAACAAATAAAGGCATTGTGTAATAATTTCGAGAATTAGAAAATAATAAGTTGAACTATTTTTGTAACTCTTTATTCAACACCTGCAACATCGAATAAAAAAAATTAAATTGACAGCAGATAATCAAGAAGAAAATGAAAGAACATCTGAGGAAGATAATGATAATGAACAGTTTTAAATATATCTTTCAATATTTCTTTTACTCTGTTTTTCTATTAGTCATTTAAATACGAAGATATTTGTTATAGATAAAAAAAATTAAAGTCACAACATATTTTGATATACTAATTACAAAATTCGGGACATTTTGTTTTTTCTGTATTATCCCGAATCCCGTTTGTTCCACAGGACAGAACAAATAGAATTTTTCGGAATTCGTGACTGTCCTGAAGGACTCTTGTTATATTACCGGTCTCTTCTTCTAAACAATGCAAATGTTAAAAGAAAAAAATAATAAAGTGATTGAAAAGACTAAAAGATATCCTATAAAATACTCGATAAGTCTAAATATGGATTGAATAATCGGCAAAATACATTCATATTTTCTGTTCGTCTTACGCATTCATGTAATTTTTTTAAAGATCGATCTTAATATTACATTTGAGCATAGATACTTCTACATAAGTTGATGGACAAAGAAACAGTGTGAGGAACTTTTATGAACAACAAATACATCTTTATTTAAAAACGAAAACAGTATAGAAGGCGAGAACACTCTATTTCAGTCTTAGTCAACAGATTCAATTAATTAATATTATATACAGCTACATTATACTGCTGCAAAGAATCCATGTAAAATTAGTAGCTATGAAAAAAGATTTAAAAAAATCTATTATAATCTGATTTTAATCAGATTTCTTAATCATAAAGACAGATTTCTTTTGGTTTTAATCTTTTTTTAATCTATTTTGATCGGTTAACAAACTTTAAATCATTCAGAATCGATTTAGTTTTAATAATTGATTAAAACAGATTTTAAAAAGATTCAAATCAAAAGAGATCTGTGTTTAAGATTGAGAAATCTGATTAAAATCAGATTATAATAATGCCATTATAATCAAGTTTTAATCTTTATTTTTTACATGTGAATAACGTCATCTACTGCCAAGTAGTTGTCTAGGTAGTCAATAGAGAAATGTTCTTTAAACAATATTGAGTAATATAAACTCTTTTAGTGAAAAATTTAGGAGAAAAGTCAAATATGTCAACAGATTTCCATAGTTATTCTCAAGTGTGTGCTATTATCAATAGTATTCATGTAAAAAAAAATTGTAAATATTTTGTTTACAAAGTGACATTAGAGAAAACTAGGTTTTTGAGTATGGATTTTTTATTTCAACATATATGGTACACATATACACGTTATGGAATAGTTTAGGTACAGAACATATATATATCTCAGTGTATTCCATCATCGCTTATTGTACATGTTGGGTCATCTATCATAAGAAATTATTATTGGGTTGTATTAGGAATCCATCATGGCATTTATAACTCTAAAATTATATAACCATATTATAAATACTGGATATTTTTATAATAAATAGTAAAAAGTGTCGAACACAATCAAATTCTAAAGCACAATATAACTATTTAAGTTATTATAACTAATCTTACAGAGAGTAAATCTATGGGAAACGTACCACTTTATACACGACTTTCTCAGAATCGTCTCATATTTCCACCGTTTGTGAAGCTCAATGAGCTGATCATTATGGTAATAAATTATCAAAAGTTTGAATATAAAATCAGGTTGAAATGAGCAAAATGCGATTTTTGAAATTTGGGAAAAACCATAGCCGAACTGAAAAGTTCTGGATTTTGTGAGAACATTTTCTTTTTCATTTTACGACCAAACGAGAATATTCTTTTTATATTCTAATAGCTCGCGTTCAGCTCTATCGAACCATATATGAATCAAATTGTTCAGGTTCCCAAAGTAAAAGTTTTAATGGGAGTAGAATAATTTCATTGCTACACAAACTTTATCTTCGAATAAGAAACCTCATCTGAATTTGGATGAATTGTGGCATAGTAGGTTTTGTAGAGCGTCTCTCACTCTATCTTCTGGTATATAGGGCTGCTCAGTCGGTTTCGATTTTCGTTGATTTGAGGACCAAGATTTTATTTCTTACCGTTTGTAATAGCTCTGAGCTCATATTGCAGGACTTTTTCATTAAAAAATTCGATGGATTAGTCTGAAAATTGAAATACAGATTGGTTTCAACTAGTTGAATAAAAGTCTTGCGAGATTGTACGAAGTACTGTATTGTCTTTTATACTCTCTTATAACAGTAAAAGGGTGTGGGTGTGGGTGTGGGTGCGGCTCATGTTTACAATTTATTCCACACCGAGTTGCACACCCACTAATGTTCCATGCATTTATCTTTATTTCGATATTTCTGACAAAAATGGACTTTTTGAGAGTAGGGACAGGGAGACTTAACAAAATCACTGAAATATCGGTTGTTTTTCTCCGAGTAAGATTCACTTTTGTTAGTTTTCATTAAAATTAGCTAACGTAAATGATATCGAACTAAAATATATGTCGATAATGTTACGCATTAGCCATCGATATTGATGTAAAGATGCTTGAGAAGATTCAATGCATTCTTGTAGTGAATCATCGCTTCTTTCTTGTGATCCATTTTCATGTGGAGATCTTTTAGTCGATTTTCCGTTATCGCTGTTTCGAATTGATAGATTGGCGTAAAATGTTGATTGATATCCAATGCAGTGGCATACATGGCTAAGGCTAGATCCATTTCCTGTTGTCGCTCGTAGATATCTCCTAACAGTCTAATAAATATCAAATAAACGATCGAGCATTATCGATTCAATAAAGATACTTACCGATAAGTTTCCGACAATGTTTGATTTTTCATTTGTTCCTTCGCAGTATCCTCACTTTCCGGTTGAAAAATAGTGATTTGCTTGAAATAAGTTAAATTACTGTCAGATAAAGTTGCTGATGATTTTGATAAATTTGCTTGCATTAGAAAACTAACTGTTTTATTTCCATGATCAAGAGCAGATTGATCATCTTCGAGTTTAACATGAGTCATCGTCAACCATTGATGACAAAAGGCTAATTCCCAGAAATCTTCCGGTGCGTATGTTTCATAAAACTGTACCGATTTTTGAAAATGATCCAATGCTCGTTCATGTTTATTATGATGAAGAGAAAAGATTTGCCCAAGATAGCGATGCGCCAAAGCGTAACTATCAAATGCACAATGTTCGATTGGATAGGTGACAATTCGTTCAAAACATTTTTGAGCTTTGTCGATTAGACGAAGTTCTTTATAATAACGAAGGCCAATATGGAATAAAATACCAGTAAGAAGACAGCGAACTTGTTGAACGAACATCGGCGATAGAGATTCAACAACAAACACAGCATCATAGACGTCAATTGCTTTCAAATAATATTTATGACTATCATCAGTCCATGCATTTTCGAAGGAATAGCAATTACCGATGATTGCATAGCACAGAGCCAATGCGGCTTCATCGATGGGTGTGATATGATTTTCGTAGAGATCCAATGCTTTTTCATAATTAGCTCGAGCTGTTGTAAAACATGTAGATATTTCGATTGCTTGAAGTTCAATTGAATGGCCGATTTGCATTCGACATTGTGCTTGGAAGATCGGAGGTAAATCATCAGTGTAAGTGAGAGCTCGTTGAAAAAAATCGATTGCTTTTGAATGTTGATGCATCTTGCTGTAGGTCAAACCTAGATAGAAACAACAAATCATGGTATGAAATCGATCGGTTGTATCATTTTCATTCCAGATGCGTGTCCATTGTTTGATTGAATAAGAATAATTGCCGCCTTTGAAATGTACCATTCCCAAGGCACGTTGTGACAAACGGACGAATTCATTTCGATCATCAAGACTGAACAAATGTTCCGACAAAGTTAAATGCATTGTTGCTTGGCAGAGGACTTTTTGTTGTTCAAGTTCGAGCGGCTGTTTCGGACCGACTTTTAGTATTAATTCCGCAGCTTGAATATAGTTTAAAAGAGCTGCATCATCTTGTTTGATTTTGCTTGTCGGTACTTGAAGTACTGCCAATTCGAATCGATGTAAATAATTGAATAGATCATTCAAATGGAGAAGAGCATCAAATGGATTTATATTTGGTGTGACAGACCACATCTGATCGAATCCAGTTGAATCATATAATCGACGTTGATCAATACTCTGTTGAATGCAAGCCATACCATTGTCGTTGGTCATCTTCATTCGAACACGCCAATAGGGAATCTGATTTTCTTGTTCTTCAATGACACTTTCAATTTGAAATGTTGCATCAAGATCAAAGAGAACTTCTTCTTCGTTCGGATTTTTAGAAAATCGACTAATATCAGCGAGAACCTGTTCGCTGGCATTTAAATCAACTTCAATATCGAATAGAATCGATTCGCCATTCAATTCTTCAGGCGTTTGACCGATAGAAGCGAAGATCTTTGCTATTTGTTCCCGTCGACTCATCGACCAATAGCCATTAGTCGAAACAATTTTTCCTTGATTTTGTTCAAGTTCACACCGACGAGAATGTGAAACAACTTGACCACGATATAAATGAACAAAATATCCAAGTTCTAAACAATCACGCCAAATTTTCCAATCTTCCGATAAAAATCGACTTAAATCTCGTATGTAAAATCGAAGTACATATAAACATTCAAGATCTTGCGTGCGTAAAGCTCGATTGATCAATCTATAGACAAATGAATCTTCTGTATACCATTGAATGGCAATATTCGATTGATAATCGTGTTCGAATCTTTGAATATCATTGGCATATGATGTTGGATATTGTTTCTGACAAAGCGTGATCAGCTCTGATTTAGCATTGCTGTCTTCAAAACATTGATCCGTATTGAGAAGGATTTGTTTATACATCCGATAGTACAAAATACGGAATGATTCATTCCTCACATCACGTTGAGATCTATTTATCGATGTATCCAATAATAATTCACCACTGGTACGTTGATTTTCAAGTTTCCTAGCGATATAACTGTCAACATCTTGAAATAAGGAACTCAAGTCATCGAAGTTGTTCCAATGAAAAAAGACAATATTATTATTCTCCGTGCACTTCGATGGCAGGAGTGCAGCACAATCTTGACGAGAGATTAAAATGATCTTTTCGAACTGAGATGTTTCCAAATAGTGTGACAAACAATCGATTTTGGAATAGAAAAGAACAAAACGATTGAGAGTATGGAGGCGTTTTCTTAGTTGTTGAGTTTGATCATCGTCAATAATGAGATCAGTATCGAACCAGATTAAAGTCAAATCTTGTCTCTTGCGTAATTCAATATGAGGACAAGGATTAAGAACTGATGCAGCTTTTTCAGGATAAGAGATTGAGTCCTGAGATACAATGTTACCAGTACTATCACAGAATCCCAATTTGAATTTCAGTGATGTTGTTGACGAATTCATTCGATTCGATTTGTTTTTTACATATGCAAGAGAAATACTTCGCTTTCTTTTACTTCCATTCTCTTTTGTTGTATTTACATTTTTAATGCAATTTTAAACTAATGCGTCTCACTCTGATTTATATTTTCATTGGTGCATCAAGATAATAACAATAGAAACGTTCTCTTAAGTAAACTTATTGTATAAACATTTTAAAAAAAACAAATCCAAAGTCGTCAGAATGATACCGTCGATTTTCTCGGAATAAATTACTCTATTCGTATTTTGAATATTTCTTCTTTATTATTCTTTTGATAAAAACATTCTTTTTTCTATCAAAGACAGGGTGTGGATGACAATGAAGAGAAGACGCTCACACCCACACCCTTTCATTCAAATTGATAAATTAAAACTACATGAATATAATTATCACTCTTATTGAATAATAATCATTTGACTTGAAAAAAATGTTTTTGTTTTTTGTAATTGTTAGAAAAAGTACTGATGTACAAAATAGTAAAAAAATGGTCGATAGGATACAAATTTTATAATTCTTGATGTATTTCAATTTAGAATAAAAACTTCATATTGTAAAATTTAATTTTCAGAATATCACGATCAATTATTTACTTCAATCAATTGTTTTTTCAATAATCTTGCTATTAATAGACAAACAACAGTATTGAAATTAGAATGTGTACTATAAGATGAATAAGATAAACGTACCTTTTTTTTAAAAGTATTATTTGATGCTGAATTATTTTTGAAAAGTTCTAGAATACTTTACAAATCAAAAGACATAATCATTATATAATTTTTTTTCACAACTTTTAATAATATTCTTATTGATCTTATGAATGTGAGTATAGGGTATTGTGTACTCTTTACCCATATCCAAATTCGGAATAACTTCGAAAACAGATATGGGTAACATAAAGAGAAATGATACGGGATTGGATTTATTTATTATCAGACTGTAAAAACAAAGTAAAATAATTAAATTATAATCTCGAAACGATAGTATCGGAATTATTCAATGAAATATGTTTATGAACTACATATTCACGACGTAAGATTGCTTTCAATGCATTTTCAAAGTTTACATTAGTCAAATGTTCGAATTCAGAGGTCTTCATCATGTGTAAAAATGCTAAATTTCCTTCTTTTCGAGTAAGAATCGCTTTTCGCATGATAATTAACGATGGATTGTGAATCAGTAATAGAGCTAAACGCCATTTTTGACGTGTTTTCGATGATCGATTGCTTTGTTTCGTTCTTTGATGAACTAGAAGAATACTAACAAATGCCAACATAATTGGATTTCGATGAATTGCTTCCATTTGAATGAAACCTAAATAGGCCAAAAAACCTGCATCACCATAATCGAGCTGTCGACCTAATGGTGAATAGTCGAGACGTGCCATATAAATGATTGTTGTTAGAAAACTATTCGTAATACGTGTAAATGATGCAGCCAAGCCGAGAAAGGCATCAAGAAAAAAATTAAAATACAATAAAATCATCGATACACGATGATTGTTAATAGCAAGAATCTGGTTTCGTTGTTGTAAGAAAATATATTTGGCAACAAATAGATTGAGATAAACTTTAAAAATACTCAAAAGAGATACTGGGATGCTCTCAGTTAGAATTTGTCGAAATAATTTTTCATTATTTTCAATTAATTTACCAAAAAAATAAGAAATGAAAAATGCTAATATGAAACATAGAATATAACCCCAAACTGCATAGCCAATAAAAAAGCCAGCAAAATGGAGATTTCCTGTTGCATACAAAAGATTCTTTAAATTGTCTCTTTTCGGTATTTCAGTATAATTGCCACGAAATATTTGTAATAAATGGCGTCGAATACTTGTTAATAGGACAACTATTTGAACGACAGTGATGATGAGTGCAGTAAACACAGCGATGAAAAATGGAACTTTTACTGTTGATACGGAAGAAGTAGAGGATATCTGGTTTTGTGATGCATTGGCCTGACTATCGATTGAATTTACATATATAAAATCAGTTAATCTTTCAATCATGATTTGCCAATATGGCAGATTGGGTAATTCTTCAACAATCAATTTAATAGTAATAACGAATAGTACGAGAAAAAGAGCGGCATAAATACAAAAAATACGTGATGAAAAACGGAAATCATCACGCCATTCATAGATAGATTTTGGTACTAAACGAGCTATGAACGATCGACTTGGAGAACGTATATTAGCGGAACGAAAAAGATTTCTTACATAGAGCGTTTCAACAGAATATGGTTGTACAGCAATAAAAAATGCTTGTTCTTCTTGTGTATGCTTCAATTCATATCTTTCTTTATTACATCGGTATTGACGAATCTTATTGATGACCATCATGGGCAATCGAATGCTCACATAAGCCAAACATAAGTATCGTGGAATATCAATACAAAGTTGAATAGCAATTAAATTCGAACCAGTACCGTAGTAGGATAGATATTTAATGATATCAAGTGAAGAATTTGTTGTTTGATAATCACTTTCAGTTGGATAATAAGAGTTTGGACAATAACCTTGATGAAGAACTGTAATGATAAAATAGAGCCAAGTATAAATTGTTGCACAGGTTAATGTAAAAATAGTATCGATATAAACAGCAGCTAACATAGGATAGTACCAAATGCAGATAACAAGCACTAGAGCTATATTTTTTAAGTATTGGATGATCGAACCTATAGTAATCAATAAGAAACATGTTGGTAATCAAATTTTTGTGAATACAGTCAACTTATCAGAATATATTCCTGAGAGTAGTATAACACAATGCAAAGTTCTAATGAGAAAAAAAAACTGATTTTTGTTTTTTGGCTTCTCATATTCAAGATATTCAGTCGTCTCATGATCGACATATGAAATATTTCTCTTAAATATTGTACCGTTTTTTCTAGTTCTTTCTTGTTGAAAAGCTTCGAGAATAATAATTAACAAATGATTGGACATGATAGCAAAGACTACAGTGACATATGTTCGTTTGATATGAATGAAAAAATTGAGAGGAACAATCGGTGCTACATAGCCTCGACATGTATCACGTTTGAAAGAAGTTCGTTTTGAAATAATGACGAAAATAATAATCAATACACAAGCAGCTGGAAATGTGAATATATTGAGACTTTGATCGTCGACGTATGAACAAAA
>CAJNOL010000968.1:32548-90445 GCA_905250125.1 Rotaria sordida | reverse complement strand
GACCTTTTAATAGAGAAATGAGATAGAGGCGACATTACTTTTGGATATACCTAAGTAAAATTCCTCTATCTGAAGTATATGTCACAGTGAAAATTACATCGAAACAAAACACTATTTTCATGCATTTTTTTTTGAATGTTTTGCAAATTTAATGCATTTTAAAATAATTTTTATCTTATACAATATCAGACAAAAAGACGTCCAAACTTTCTTTCTTTCGATTGCTGTAAACTGCAGGTGACTAGTTGTTGTCGTTGTCCCGCTATTGAGATTACACCCGCTCTTTTTAACTCTAACACGGACATCATTATAGCGCACATCATACTGAACGATCTATCAGCAGTTTTGTTCGATTGGAATCAAATGGGCATTATTCTATTGATTTATATCTGTAATCAGAAGTAATGGAAATCAGAATTCCGCGTAGGATGGGACTATCCCATCCCGCACGGAACTATAATAAAGATTAACTAAATCGAAAAAATAATTACTATATAACTAAAGGTCAATCATCATTGCTGCGACTACTTCGTCTTCATTTGATGTAGGTCAACCAACATTCTCAGTTATATTTTATTAATTCATAAAAAATGAAATTTTTGTTATTATTAGATGATTATAATTTCAAATTGAAACAATTAGGAAATATACACGTAGCAAATATTCATACAACTTTGAATAACCAATTTATTAAAATGATTGATGATCATAGTCATCCTACAAATAAAGAAAAAAATTGAAATACGTAAATTTTGTGAAAATTCTTTTTTGTTTTTGTCTTGATTCATGTATAATCCCTATTAGAATGTTAGTTTTATCTCATACAATAAAGAATGTATCTTGGTAGTCAGAATTTTCTAATGCACTTTTCAATCATTTTCAATTTTTTGGTATTTTCTTTTTAATCTTTCTACAGTCAACCTAATAAAATATAGTGATTTAAGAGATCCCTTCAGAAAAAGTCAAATTTATTGATTTTGTGATTTATAGCTTGTTAAATAGAGCAAAATATCTATTCTCAAATGCACTATAGTCTATTGATTTAAGGGTATTACACCAATTTTTTTTCGAAACACTTATACCGAAGAAAATAAGATTTTTTTTTTAATAAAAACTTTGATTTTTAAAGTCTTTCAAGGTTGTCTGTTAACTTTTGGCAGTGACAAAAATAACTATCATGCATCGGTAAGTATGATAAGTGAATACAACACTCGAACATAAAAAAATCATAGAATAAAATGAAAGTATAGGTAAATTGAAGACTCACATTCTTATATACGTTTATTTGATTTATTCTAATCGATGATCTATGATAAATTAGTCAAAGATTCTTTTTATATCAGTTTATAGAAGAAAAAAGTGTAGAACTAATTTTACGTTTTTCTTACACAGAGACTTTTCATATTGATTTTTTCGCCATTTTAAACGCTAGAAAGCTGGACTCAGTGTCAAAATTTAGCTCTACAAGTTAACAGTAACAAATTTTAGTTGTAGCGCTACATCTTGGCTACAATATAAGGTTCCGGAAATGCAAAATTAAAGCAGATTTTTTTTTTTCTTTTTTTTATATATGATTAGATAGAGCTTGACGAGCTGATCAAGAATATGTGTGTTTTAAATTTTTTGGAGTGAATTTTTAGTTAAAAATTCTCAGTTTTCTCCTATAACCTATTGTCTTCAAAAAAGAAAACAAAAAGTCAATTTTCAATTATTTTTCATTTGTTTCAAATTCTAAAACTGTTTGTTTCGTATTCAGTATGAAAAACTGAATCTAAGAAAATCATTTTAAAATGATTTTCTTAGATTCAGTTTTTCATACTGAATACGAAACAAACAGTTTTAGAATTTGAAACAAATGAAAAATAATTGAAAATTGACTTTTTGTTTTCTTTTTTGAAGACAATAGGTTATAGGAGAAAACTGAGAATTTTTAACTAAAAATTCACTCCAAAAAATTTAAAACACACATATTCTTGATCAGCTCGTCAAGCTCTATCTAATCATATATAAAAAAAAGAAAAAAAAATCTGCTTTAATTTTGCATTTCCGGAACCTTACAACTCATTCGAATTTTCTAACATTTGAAATGAATGCATGGATACTTATATTTTAACCCATAATATTAAATTAACTCTTCAAAGATTTAATGTATCGAACTGAAACTTATACTATGAACTTCCTAGTTCTAGATACACTTCTTCTGAAAATTTCATCAAGACTGAACAGTCAAGAGATGATTATTGAGAAGGCTATCGTATTATGAAATAATACTAAATATATCAACAACATGTAATTTTGTGTACGATTAATGATTTGTTTGCTATTGATATTACAGTTCTTAGTGTTTTAGTTGTAGATAAGGACGTACCTAAAAAAAGGGAAAAGAAGTGTTTGCTCACATATTGTAGTTTATATGTAATATGAGCAAATTCATGATTTTGATCTGCTTGTTTGTCATACTATTGACTGTAAGTTATATATAGTTAGAACATTTTGAAATATTGTTATCTGATCTAAACAATAATTAATCAATATTAAAAATGAAACGATCAATAACAATAGAACAATCATGAGAATAAATACTTGTTCTCTACGAAGAAATTCACTGATAAGAAATCTGTCTGTAGTATAAAAATAATAATAATAGTCTATTTTAATTAGAAGATTATAATATAATAAAATTTACTTTATTTTATTTTTGGAGCAATACTATTAGAATAATCATTCAGTCAAATATTTAATCCTTTATTCAAATAAAATATTCCTATCAGTATTTTGTTTGATATTTTTCATGTAGATAATGGTCAAATATATAAATACATAATATTTTTTTTTTCACGACATTCAATTTATTGTATTCGTTTGTTACTTGAACGAAGAAAAATGAATGACACATTCTTTCGATTTCGTTGACATATAGATTAAGATAATATAGAAAGCGAATACTCAATGAAAAAAAAAATATATATATATATATAATGAATTTTGATCTATTCAAACACCACACGATGTTTTATCTTATTTGCTTTATGTATTATTTGAGATTAAATAAAATCAGGTTTTGATATTGATCATTCAGTTCTTTTTCTTCTGTTTTTAATTTTAGATATTATTTCTAATAAAAGAAAAAACACGGCAACTGCTAACCTTCTGTTTTTTTTTTGGTTGATCTTCTCGCTAAATTTAATGAACCATTTTTTTTTTTTGTCTTAATCGAAAATATTAATTTATTTAAGTGTTATTTCTTTTATTTAAGTTCATCATTTGCAATGAACTATAATGATCAAACACTTAAACTTTCGAAAAAAAAAAAAGTCTCGCCTGATCGTTTTTTATTTCCTTGATTGCATGATTTTTTCACATGTCTATTAGAAGAGCACTTACGTTTTTTTTGCTTTTTTTATAGTTGGTGTTCTGTTTTAAGTAAAGAATTCTTTTGTGTCTAGACTTAATAGATATAACAATAATCTGTTAAAATTAAATTCATGATTTTTTTTTTGTTCAAATGTTTACTTCATTTTATAACTCTTAGATAAGAGATCGGACAAATGGATTCATATTTTCTTTATTTGTCCGGTATATTATGTATATAGGACTGGTATAATGACAACGACAATGTTTTGTTCATTTTTTTTTTCTTCTTTCGTTCTTTTTGTTTTTTTTTTTTTTTCTAGATTTAATTAAAAAATAATGTTCGGTTGACGACAGCAAGTAGTACTTGGTCGGAAGAATAAGAGAAGAAAAAAAAAAAATACTCAAGACAAGTAAAATAGGATACCTAGGAGATTTTTTTTTACAGCAAATATTAAGGAAAAAACTAGGAGAAACACTTGTTCTTTTCAAATTTTTTCATTTCCGTTGACAGATATATTTTATTGTATGTAAAGTAAATATGATTGTGTTTATTATTGATTTAGTCAAATTTGAAAATATTACTCTGAGTATTTATTTGATTTTCTACACATATAATAAAACGATAATTTTCTACTCTTTTCTGCTTACATACTAAAGAACAATCCTTGATTGGTGTTTTATGCACATAATTCTCAATCAAATAATGCGTGTTATAATTGAGTTTTTTTTCTTTGCATTATTTTTTTTTTTCTTACTTGGTTTCTTTTCTATAAGCAACATTGAAAACAAGCATTCCCATTAAAAAAAAAAAAAAATCATGCGCATTTCACATGTTAAATTTCTTTTCTATCTTGAGGTCTATCTTCTTCTTTCAGTCTTTTTTGTAGAGAATATTTGTTCTTTTTGTTGTAAAATTCTATAGGCAAGTAATTTTTTCTTTCAACTGAAGGGCATGTATCAAATTGAAATAATACTATATCAACCAATGCACATTACAATATGTCACGTCCAAAATCAAGGACATGACAACGTGCTACAGCTGTCGCATATCCCATTAGATCTATTTTATTCGTTTACACTATGCAATATTTAACTTATTTTTCTTAATATTAAAAGAGACAAATTTATGATAGATTTGTCTTTACATAAGTTTTTCTAATTGAATTGTCTTTGGCGTATTTTTTTTTTAGAATTATTTTGACTAATGCCGTTGTTCTTTCGTATTATACTCTTTCTTTTTTTTTTCATCTTTCTTTTTTTTATATATATATATATATATATATGTGTTTCTTTCTTCTACTTCTTCCTTTCCTAATGATGACTGTAAATATGTGGTGCCCATTATCACAGTAATATGACGAGTCATAGCAATATGTGCGTTGTTCAATATTGTTTTTTTCTTCCTCTTCCTTTGAAGATGCCAATGCTTTGGAGAAACATTTTCATAAGTTATTGCATAAATAGAAGAGCAATGCTACCATCAGTATACATTATAGTCTTTTTCTTTTTCTTTTTTATGTCGCATGCTTTTGTTGATTATGTTATAGATAGAATTATTCTTTTACTCTTGTTCTGTGCCAACAATTTAATACGATGGTAAAGAGCAACAATAAAAGAGAGAGAGAGAGAGAGAAAAGTAAAGTTGAGAGAAAGAGAAATGCAATGGATATGTAGACGTATGCTTTTGTAGTAGACCTCCGTAAGACTGATGATTATTAATGACTACTGCCGGCATAAATTCATAGCGGTAGTTTTACAGAAAAATGCAAAAAAAAAAGAAAAAAAAAGACTCCACTGTTGTTACCATCGAAAGAAAAAAAAGTAGGTAAGAAGAAAGAAAAAAACTCCGAGATTCTTCGTCTTGCATTATTAGTCACATTTTTAGCTATGAAGCTTTTTATACATGATCCATCAATAGATTTTTCTCCCTGTTCTTTTTCGCTCGTGTTATTTTGCTGATATTATTCAGTCGAAATACTATAACAACAAAAATACCCTGAATAATCTCACATACACACACACATATATATACAACCATTACCTTTATTACGATTCACAATGCTGATTTTTTTTTCTTCCGCTTATTCTTATTTTAGATTGATATAATTGTTATCATAAATTTCAGACGACAACAACAACAACAATATTCATCATATTTATTTCAATGCCACAATTTCATAAACTTACACTGTTTGCTGGAGCTGGTATTGGTGCTTTTGCTGTGTTACTTCTTATTATTAGTATAGCTACACCTGCATGGCTTGATGATGGAAAAGGCAATACTGTTGGTCTTTTCCGAAGATGTTATGCAGCAAATAATGGAGTACTTAACGACACCGAAGGTTGTTTTGGAGATAATCGTGTTACTCAAGGTGGCTTGTCTGTTTTTGGTCTTTTACTTCTTATATTCAGTATTTTTGCAACAATCGCTGCAGCATTTACAGGAAATTCATTAATCTTATTGGTTTCGTTGGGTTTAATGTTTTTTGCATCTATGTTCGTTATGTCAGCTTATGCAACATGGGGAGTTTATTCACGTGATCCTAAATTATATATTCTTCATACTACCACCACATTAATAGATCAATATTCATCAATGGGTTATTCGTATAATTTATGTGTTGCTGCACATTTCTTTCTTTGGACGGCACTTACATTAGTTGCATTTGGTGTTGGACATTTTTGGGGTTCTGAACGAAATACTTCAGGTTAAATGAATTTCTATAAGATTTTCTGTCTTGTTGTCAATTGCAGACGTTTAAAAATAAATATTAAAATTAAAAAAACCAATACTTATTCTTTAGTTCATTTATTTGGTTATTCTTTATCTTTTTACTTAAAATAACTCAATGTCTGCTCGTGTTGTATGACTGTCATTAATTTTTTCTTTTTTTCTTTTTTTTTTTTGTCGTATATATACATGTATTGTGTCACTAATACAACAGTTTTGTTTTTTACATATTTCTCTAAACAAGTGACACTTTGTGATATATGTTAATGAGAATTAATTTGATGTGTTCTAATTCAAATGTTACATCGTTCGTCTTTGTTTTCTTTTCTTCTTTTTTTTCTTCTTTATTATCAATTCATATGAATGAATGAACAATTTTGTTGCCTCGTGAATATGCAAAACAAGACAAATATATATATATATAATTTCTTGATGATTATTCTTATGAAAGACATTTATTTTTTTTTTTTCATAAAAGGTATGCAGAGATATCAAAGGTTGAGTATTTGTTGAATCTGATAAAATAAAATAATTTTAGTGTATTAAATGTCTCGGTGAATAATATGTCATAAAAAAAAAAACGCTTGTGCTTTCGTCTCGTATGGTACAGGTAGATCTTAATGATATATTTCTTTTTCTTTTTTTTTAAAAAAACAAAAAAGAATTATTATTTTCATATATAACAAAAAAACAACAATAATCAAGTTTTTTTTTACAATATTGTATTGTAAAGCTATATCAAAAACAAAATTAATACAGAATTTTTTACTCCACCTGTCATTTACAATTTTGGTCTGTTAAACGATATATACATGATGAAAATTGATTGACATAGAAAGCTTATACAGAGTAGAGTTTATTTATGTGAAATACAAAAATCATTATTCAAATAAAAGAAAAATTGGAACTATCGAGGGATTTTTTTATATAAATAATGTCAGAAGACAAAAAATGATTTATATAAGCTATTTTAGGCCAAAACAGATCATATTCACCTTTTATTTGTCTTTGATTATTTACAAGGATTGTTTTTCTAAATAAGTTTATTTTGACCAAGGCATATGTAAAAGTGTTGGTTCTTGCAACTGACTATTCAAAAAAAAGAAAAAGTAATTAGCGAATATCTTTCTAACCATAATAGAGAAAAATCTAAAAACTTCAGAATAGACTCTACGCCATGAATCACAATCTATGATGAAATTTTCAGCAAAATTGAATTCCAAAAATACTTCTTCTAAGCACTGTGTTTTTTTTTACAGATTCTATCAAGTCGTGAAACAAAAATTTTTGTAAGGTATTTAGCATTGATTTTTTTCAAGAAATTTAGAGTAACTTAACATACATGACATATATATAAAAATTCATTATCCTGAAATATGTGTATTTTTATTTTGCGAAACCACATTGTTAACAAATGATTTTACACATATATCAAATTCATCAAAATTTTAATTATTCTCTCGATAGAATTATTCTTATCAAATAAAATAAATTTAATTATTACAACAAGATTTACATCTAAACAGTGAAAATTTAATCATTTATCAAAAGTAATACTGACAACTTTCCATGAATAGATTTTTTTTTCTTTTTAAATAATTGTTATTAATATAAATCTAAATTTAAGTCAAGTCATATGTCAAATATAAATATAATTATAAATAAAAAAATTCAAATATGAACATCATTCAATATTTATTACTGATAAATGTTGAAATTTCAGCAATATTGATTTGTAAAAATCAAACTTTATTATTTTATACATTCATCTCTGATGAATTTCAAGAAAAACAAAATTTTGTGTGACATTCAGAATTCAAATGTAGACACAATAAGATTAGGTATGTATCGAGAGCGAACCTTTCGACTAATCACAACCTTGATTTTGATGTTGAACTGAGTTACCTATTAAAAATAAATGATGTATTGATCTATTTCTAATCGATTGAATCAATGACCACGCACTCGTGTCCTACAGAAAATGACTTTTCTCAGTTCTCGCTTTACATTTCCGTAATGTTTTCAGAATTTCTATTACCATTTCATTTTTCGTATTAGAGAGAAAGTTCTCATAATCAGACAGTAGCTTCTACAATAATATCCAACTAGAAAAATTTCAACATTTTTTTATATCTTCTCTACATTTATGTTCCTCATCCTAAGTAAAACCTCATTTATACTAAGACATATTATGTGAGCGCCGGTGTCAGTGTGGGCATAGCTATAGCTGCGGATGTGGATCTTTTACCAAATTGATTATCGAATAAAAATCTTAAAGAAAATGATCATAGTTTAATCTCAATTTGAATCTTCAATGAAGAAGCAACTAGCAAAACACATTATGAAACAACGATTATTTCAATTACTGCATGATTAGTCTATATTTGTAGAGACGATGTTAAGTTTTACAGTGATGTTTTGCTACAGAAGACGATATCAAAATTGGCAGTGCAGTTATTTTCGAGATAGTATTTAGAATATTCGTATATAGGGTGTGCGGAAAGTCCTTAAAGTTAGGAAAATTTTCATATCTCCTTTACAGCTCGACCAAACGAGCTCATTTTTTTAACAAAGATTGAGACACGTTCACACTCCAAATCCATATGGACAAGAGTATTGAGAATCTTTGTTAAGTATCACTATTGACCTCAACAAGAAAATTTTACTGTTCCACAGAGAGGAAGAAAAACCATATACTTAACAAAGGTTCTCACTAACTTTGTCAGTATGGATTTGGAGTGTGGATATGCCTCTATCCTGGGTAAAAATATCAGTTGGTTCGCTCAAGCTATAATGAAGAGAGTCAATTGTCTTTTCAATAAAGTGTCTTTTGCCCTATCCTGTGTAATGTTTGTTTTCCTAACTGTGAAACAGTAAAATTTTCTTGTTGAGGTCAATAGTGATACTTAACAAAGATTCTCAATACCCTTGTCCATATGAATTTGGAGTGTGAACATGCCTCAATCTTTGTTAGAAAAATGAGCTCGTTTAGTCCAACCATAATGGAGATATCCAAATTTTTGTAACTCTAAGGACTTTCCGGACACCCTATATATATGAACTTCCAAATTGTACCTGCTTAAAATTCAAAAAAAAAAACTTTCTTTTCATGTCAATTGTTGATTCTCTATAAATTGTAACATCATCAGAAAATTCCATATTTAGTCGTGCATTTTTCGGAACTTTGTCGAAAATTTTTCGAATATAAGACAATAGTGATAGATTTGAAAAATCAATATTTATGTATCCATGATTCATATTCTTCACTTTTTTTTGATTTTAGACCAATAAAAGTCCAAATGAATTGAAAGTCATAATTCTACCGATCTATTCACAATTAAATTCTGCATTTTTTTCATTTAAGTTAAAGCAAAAAAAATCGTGTTTTGTTTTTCAAAAAAACACGCGGATCAATCACGAATCATGAGCATATATAGATATTAAGAAAGATCTCAAAATAATCACTTATAATGTGTATAAACAGGACATGGCGCAGTTTTTAAATTCACATATGTGCGTTTTTTGAATACTATTCTAAAGATAGTTGAGCCCTACAAATTTCAAATAGCAAACTTTGTACAGAATTAAGAGAAGACTCACAATCAACAGAGGATGACCGTGGAAAAATTTTAGATTTTCAATCTGTCTATTTCATTCGAAAGCCTATAAAAAGTTATTATGAAAACCCAAATATCAGTCCATTCTGGCTTAGCCATAAAAAATGGAAAGATCCTGAATTTTTCAAATATTTGATTCATACTCTAAACATCGATTTTTTCAATTCTGATCGTATTTTGCAATTTTCTCCTCCATCATTTGATAGTTCGAGGAGCGGAATGTCTCAAATGATAGAGAACTTTTTTGCTCTAAAAAGCACATATATTCTATTACTTTTAAAATATCTTTATCTATGAGAAAGGAGTCCTAAGACAGAGAAATAAATATATAGGTTCGGTCATCAATTTTTAGTATCATATACTAAACAATAGTCAAAGTAAGAGACTCCAGCTTGAATTTTTTCTATGTTGTAGCTCTAATCATGATGCATATTTTAGTATATTTCTTTTTGAAAAATTTTACTAGGATGTTATAAAACTTTTCTTCATAAAAAAATCAATCATGCTTTGATTTCATATTCTATATGCAATTTTGACCTGATAGTTTGCAAAATTTGATTGAAAACTAAGCCAACTTATGTATGTTTCAAAGATTTTCATTAGCTTTCTTTTTTTTTTTTACAGAAAATTTTACTCGGATCTTCTTCTCAGGATTCTGTCGAAAAAATGAATTTAATCAAAAAGACATATAGGCACAAGAAATCAAGTTCTGAGCTTGTAAAATGCTATTAGAACACAAAATACCACAGAATAAAACCATAAAAACAATGTTCTGATAAGATGCTTTTTTCGACAGAACTCTGAAGAGAGGCAGAAGAAAATTGTAAAATATGACAAGAATCGATAAAGTCGATTTTTAGAGCATAAACCAAAATTTCCATTTTTTATTGCTAAGCTAGAATGGACTGATATTTGGGTTTTCATAATAACTTTGTATAGGCTTTCGAATGAAATCTAAAATTTTCCCACAGTCCACATGGTCGGTATTCTGACGGACCCTCTCTTAAATTATCTATCGAATGAGATTTTTCTAAATTTTCCATCGTTAACATAAGATAACAAAAAAATTTATTACAAAATTGCCTCATTATGTCTGCACCACACGTTGTGAGTTTGTAGAGAAAGGCTTCGTTGCTTCATGCTGTATAGATTCTCAAAATCTGTTGCGTACCGAGAATTATATTAGATCAGGCACTGCTTTACGCGGTTTGAATTGTGGCGTAGCGCATACTGAAATCAATATCGTATAGAATAGAGTCAAATTTAATACAATGCTATATGTACCCAATAGAATCCGATAGTCATTATATCAATGAATAGAGCAAATTTTTCTCTTCAAATCTATATATATCCCTTTCTTTAGTTGCCTTTGTTCCATGTGTGAAAATAAAAAGGTTGCGTTGACATGTTCCTAAAGCTATTATTTGTTATTTAATATATTTCTAATTTAACTTGATATTATTTTTCTATTGAAAAATCGAATTAGATTTTGTTTTATATCTATAGAAAAGAAAAAGACCATGAACAGTTTTATAAAATTACATTGATACAAATAACAAAAAACAAAGTTATATTTTCACAATTAAGACTTATCCATCTTATCTATATTTATAATCTATATTATCTCAAACTCTTCAATGATATAATACAAAAATAGTGCGTCAATTTTTGTCATTTTTTTCTATCAACATGTTTTCCCTCTTTTCTCTCTCTCTCTCTCTCTTTCTCATTTGGCCACACCATCGTATCAACAACCATCACAAAAAATAGACAAAGCACAGATATGTCTATATCTGTGTGTGTGTGTGTGTGTGTGTGTGTATGTATAGCGTGACAGGAGCCTGATGCCGACACAAAGATAAGCGCAAGTCAGTTTCCCTTTTCATTTACAACGAAGAGATGTTCCTTTTGTGTCTTTTCGTATCACACTATAGAGCTCTTCTTATCTCGTTTATTTCTATTGCAACTCGGTTTTTTTTTGTTTGTTTCTTCATCAAATTCTCATTTGTCTTGATTTGTATAGTTTCTTTCGTTGTCTGTTTATCCTATCCTCGATTGCAGGTATCATTAGCATCTAGGAAGTAAATATGATATAATATCATCGTCTAATTGAATTTTACAGTTCTATATACAATTGTGTCATTTATATAGATATATATCATGCGAATTGATATATATATGGTGTAGAGTTATGTTGAGTAATGGGTATTGCAAATTGTTCACAAGAAAGAGAAAGACTTTCTTTTTTTTTTTTTTTCTTCTTTCTCCTATTAGTTTCCTTATTGTTTTATGTGTTATCAGTCTTACGTTTGACTTGGTTGATTGGTCGAGCTCGTACGTCTTCATCAACTCATCAACTAGCAAAATGTCAACACACTCTCAAGCTCAGATACGGAGTAAAGAGGAAGAGCCAACCCATCATTCTTTATCACTTCTTCTATATTTGCAGTGGGCGAATAGACGTATATAATAATCAAGTATGTAATAATATCGACAAGACAAAAAAAAAATTCTATTTATTCAATTGTATGAAATAAAAGGGAAAGTATTTTCTTTTTTTTTTTTTTTTTTTTTTTTGAAATTTAAAGAAAGTCTTCTGTTACTAGTTTTTCCTTTTTTTTTTTCTTTCTTTATTTTTCCAAATACGATTGAATCTCTATTTTGTTGTCGTTTATTTCATCTAAGTTAACTTTCTAGAAAAAAAAAATTAGTATAATTACATTTTGATATGATTGTGCTATCTCATTGGCAGAAAAGAAAATAAGAGAAAAAAGAGAAAAATGCCAAACGACTGATGTCGATGCTCGTTTGCAAGTAAGGGAACGAATGATAACGATTGTCAAGTCATCCTATGTATAAGAGTGTGCGTATTTCCGCAAGCAAGCAAACAGAAAAGGAGATAAACAATCTATCAGATGACGATGATGAGTCGTCGTTGTTGATGATAGTGGGACGAACGAGCGAATAAGAGAAAAAAAAAAGAGAAAATCGACTGGCTCACATCGCGTGCCAATCGTCTTTTTTTACTGATTCTCTATGTACAAACGTGCTATCACCTTATCATCTCTCTTTCTTTCTCTATCTCTCTCGCTCTCTCTCTCTCTCTTGCTCGCTCTGATTCTCTCTTCTTGTTTTGCTTTTGCTCAAGTTCTTCACACCATATATACTCAACAATAATTTTCTTGTCTATTCTTTTTTTCTTTTCTTCTATGGACAACAATCCGTTGACACCGCGTGCTAGCAGTTTCAGTATCGCCTCACTGATTACATCAGATTGTTGCGATGATGAGAATAGTTTATATCATTCTATGACGAGTTCAATAGAAACAACTAATAATAATAATAATAATAATACTATTAATTGTAATCCTAATCCTTCTATTGAAAAGATTACTAACGATTATTATAATAATCATATACAACAAGATCTTCATCATTATCGTTCGGCAACATTAACTGAAACAAATAACGGACAGTATCAACATCAACAACAACAAGGTACAATTAAAGAAAATCGATCAACAAATCATAAACATCATCAACAACAAGTTACAAATCTTCAAAAAAGTTTAACAACAATTCGTAATATGGAAGGTTAGTTTAATTATCTAACATAAAAGAATAAAATGAAAATTTTTACATCTTAAATTATTTTGGTTTTTTTAGATTATATTCAATCAGCAACAGAAAAAATTAAATCAACATCCAATAATATGCTTGATATAAATAAATCTGATAATGAACATGGTACAGGTCAAAATGGTAATAATGAAATAAAAAAACCACTTCATCCAAAATTATCTAATATTAAAATGGTTATTGAATCAAAATCTTTATGGGATGAATTTGATAAACTTGGAACAGAAATGATTGTTACAAGATCAGGAAGGTAAAAAATACAAAATGTATTAGATGAGTGATAATTTCTTTAGTTAATTTGTTAGAGAAACCATGAAACAAGTCAAATGATTGTTCTTTTTTTTCTGTTGTGTATATATGTCTGATGAAAAAATCATTAATATGAATATATATAGTGGAAATGAGTTTCATAAGTGTAATTAGGTATCTAACTCGTCGTAGCAATGATCATTGTTTGCATACAAATCTAATGTAAGAATAAAAATAAAAAAAAGTCATATTGAATATCATTCGAGACAACAAACAGATAAGATTCATGCTAATGGCTCAATCGAGCGGTGTCTCTTGAGATCATCTCACACTATTCTAAAGAAAAGCACGTCGTTCTTGCGAACATGTGCTACTGATAGCTCGAAGAAATGCACATATCCTTATGACAGTAGATTATCAATCACGTCCAAGATAACAAGTCTTAACGACTTATGTTATTATTTTAGACGAATGTTTCCAACTTTACAAGTGAAAATTTATGGAATGGATCCAACAGCAACATATTTACTTATGGTAGATTTTATTCCATTAGATGATAAACGTTATCGTTATGCATTTTATAGGTAAAAAGAAATGACAAAAAAAAAAAAACCATCAAGTTTTTAATTTTTATAAATAAAATAAATTCTTTTTTTGTTTTAAGTTCAAGTTGGGTTGTTGCTGGTAAAGCTGATCCACATTGTCCAGGTCGTTTTCATGTTCATCCAGATTCACCACAAACAGGTGCATCATGGATGAAAAATGTTGTATCATTTGATAAACTTAAATTAACAAATAATTTACTTGATGAAAATGGACATGTAAGAAAAAAAAAACAATAATAATTTTTAAAATCGTATTTTTTCTTTTTGTTGTTATATAAAGATTATTCTTAATTCAATGCATCGTTATCAACCACGAGTTCATTGTGTTTATTCTCCATCATCAAAAGCTGATGAATTACTTGTTCAACAAACTCAAGCATTTCGTACATTTACATTTCCTGAAACAAAATTTATTGGTGTTACTGCTTATCAAAATCATCGTATAACACAATTAAAAATTGCATCAAATCCATTTGCTAAAGGTTTTAGAGATTGTGATCCTGAAGATTGGTATGACTATCTTTTTTGTTTTGTTTTGTTTTGTTTGAATAAAATTACAAAAAAACCAAACCATTATTTTTAGTGTTGCAGAAGTATTAAATCATTTAAATTCAAATCAACGTTTACTTCGTTCACATCCAAAATCAAATAATAATTCAACAATGACAACACAAACAAATATGCAAACAAATCCTCCAACAAATGTTACACAACAAACAACATCGAATGTATTTAATACAGCTGCTGCAATAACTTCTCGTTTTATATCTGATCCGCAAGGTAAAAATGAATTATGAAAATAAATATTTCTTTTTTTTGCAAAATCTCTGTTTTAGATCCAACAGTTAATTTTATGTCACCAACAGCTTATTCATTAGTTAATCCTGATTTAGCAAGTTATGCTGCTGATGCATTTGTTTATTCTCAATTATCGGATTTAAATTATCGATCAGTTAATGAACCAACATCATCATCATCAAATAATCATCATACGACACGAATGAGTCCATATGCACGACAAACATTTTATCCAATGTATACACAACGTGATATTCATTCACCATCTCGTACAGCAGCTGATTATGCATAGAAGAAAACATTGTTTTTTTTCTTTTTCTCTTTTTTTTTGTTTTGATAAAGTCAATTTATTATATTATATATGAAATTAGTTTGTGTTGGTTTTCTTTTTCTTTTTTTTTTTTTTAGTTTGACTCAGACAAAAGTGCGTCTTCTTGTTGTGAGCCTTTGGTCAGATTATTCTTTTTTCTGCTTTGTATAAAAACAAACAAACAAAAAACATATACGAAATAGAAGAAAAAAAAACCGTTGTGTCGGGTTTTTTTTCTTAAAGAACAGCATGTATTGTAATTTTCATCTTCACTAAATAAAAATCGATTTTCTTTTTCTTCAATATCATCATAGCGGTATTTTATTCATTGATCTTCCCTTTTTTTTTTCATTCTTCTTCTATCTATCTTGATGATAAGTAACTCTATGTGTTTATGTGATGGCTATCTGTCATGATTATTGTTGGAATATACACGCACATTGTGATATGTTTATATATTTATGTGTGTGTGTGTGTGTGAATACAAAATAGAGTTATACCAATTAGTTCTAAACAAATGAACATTCGATACTAATTGAAGTTTGATTATTTTTTTGTTTTATAAATAAACATTAGATATAGTTTAAAAAAAGGTTGCCTTAGTTATATAAATGAAATAAATCATATTCGATTATAGATACTAGAGACTGTTTGTGGTATCTACCTTTTTTTTTTTTAATTTGTTATTGTCTCCTATCATTCGAATGAAAAGACCAAAATATTGAGCGTAGTTTCAAAAATACATGTTTTTTTTTGTACTACTATTCATTTCAAAATATAATGTACTCCACTGTTTTTTTGAATAAGTTTTGATAGAAACATTATAGAGACTTGTAGTTTCCATCTTTTCGATCTACGAGCAAGACCGACACTCTTAACTTGTTTCATTCGAGAGTTATACGACTTTTTCCTGAGACCCTCAATTAATGTGTGATCACTTGGAAAATCAGTTAGGCAGGGATAATTTATCATGCTAAATCGAATGGTGATATTTATTTTTGAATTTCGAATGATTTGACACTGTTATCTCAATACATCCGAAATGTCGATTCCTTTGTTACATAGAAGTTGATTGTGGAGTTTTAGAAATATTGCGATAACAGAATCAGATCATTTTGAATCTAAAAACAAATACCACCATTTCATTCAACATGGTGAATTATCTCTGTCTAGATGCTTTTTCGGATGATCACAAGTCAATTGACTAAAATGGGAGATCTCAGAAAAAGGTTTATCACTGTCGAACGGAACAAGTTAGGAATGTCGGCCTTATGTAAAGGGTATGTCAAAATTATAGACCTCCCTTTGTCATCGAATTTTTTCTCTGAAAACGAGCTGCTGAATCAAATGTAAGTAATGATTTCGATAGCTCTCGAAATTCTCTATCGATTGCACTATATTGGAAAATTTCAAAGATGACTTCACCAGGAGATTTTTTGAAAATGCGTGAGACACCATTTTTTGACTTTTGAACGATTTATCAGACATCGTTTCCAATGTATCCATCTGATAGAGCTGAAAATTCTGAGCAAAATGAGTGGTCGCACGACTCTCCACGATTTTCCGGTCAGAAGTTATAAGTATGTCAAAAGTCAGAAAAACCGCAAAAAGCATCAAAAAATGTGGAAAATCAGCTAAAAAAACGTTTTTTTTTAACTTTTGACATACTTATAACTTCTGACCGGAAAATCGTGGAGAGTCGTGCGACCACTCATTTTGCTCAGAATTTTCAGCTCTATCAGATGGATACATTGGAAACGATGTCTGATAAATCGTTCAAAAGTCAAAAAATGGTGTCTCACGCATTTTCAAAAAATCTCCTGGTGAAGTCATCTTTGAAATTTTCCAATATAGTGCAATCGATAGAGAACTTCGAGAGCTATCGAAATCACTACTTACATTTGATTCAGCAGCTCGTTTTCAGAGAAAAAATTCGATGACAAAGGGGGATCTATAATTTTGACATACCCTGTAGATTGAAAATGTGGAAATCGCAGATCTTTATGATGCTTCTATCAAAAGTTATTCAAAAAATAGTGAAGCACACTACATTTTGAAATGGATATTAGAATTTCTTTTGTAAAATCAACGGTACAATATTTTTCGAATCAAAAATAAGTAGGCATCCCAAACAGTATTCAATATCTGAGGAAAAAATTTCAGCTTGATCGAACGGAATATGTTAGAGAAACGGAGGTGATGTTTGTATCAGAACTTTTTTCTCCAGCCAAAGTAATCAAAAACTGACCGTATTAGAGGTTCATAGTCACCTATGCTCTCTCAGTACTTGTGGAATGAGAAATAACATTAGTTTTATCTAAAAAGTTGAAATTTTGGTTAGATATACATCTGATAAAAATTTCAGTATTCGACGTCAAGAAAAAGTATGAAAAATGTTGTTGACAATTTATTCTCAATTATTATGTGACACCCTTTATATAACCTATGGTGCAAACGTCTTGTTACCAAATATTCACTGATTTTTTGGGCACTACGAGACAAGTAGTTAGAGCTATAGGTAGGTAGTTGAAATTATAATTTTTCTTTGTTTTCGAGAATATGTTTAGATTTTCCTTCTGGAGTAAGATTGAACAGCTATCAATAAATTTTATGAAAAAGTCCAAAATATTGTCTGTATAAAGCAAAAAAAAAGCAGTTTTTGCGCAGTTCTTAGTTTACATGGTTTGTGTCCTGGAACAGTTACTGTAAAGCACTGAATTTTGTACAAAATGAAATATCACAATAAGCCAAATTTCAATTAAATAGAATTAGAAGTGATTTGGTTTGTCAAATATCACTTGATGTTGTACAAACAGTTATAATTGATGAAAATGAATGATGAGATATGGATAATAAATGATATGCTCGTTTCGAAAAAAAAATTTGTTTTTTCTTTATTTTTATTTTTTGCTTTTGTTTTTTGTAAATTAGTTTTTAATATAGATACCAGAAGGTTCAATACAAGATGCATATTTATTGAAAGATGTTGTTGATCAAAATATAAAAAGATATTGAGATTTAATTATGAAATGTAATTGCAATTTGTTCGTTTGATTGTTAATTTAGACGAACCGAAAGTCCACGAATTGTTTTACTTGATTGTTCACTTGAATATAAAAAAGAGTGAAAATCAAACATCACTTGAATTTAGTAGTGAGCATCACTTTATATATATATAAATGATTTTGTATTTTGTGAATCACGAAAAAATAAATCCACTGTCCCTTTTAGTAGGATAGCTGCAATGTTCTATCATATGTTTTTCATTGTTCTAATGAAATAAGAACAAAAACAATGTATTATCTCGCTTGGTTACGCACTATTCCCAATTACATGGGTGGCAGTCTAACTGATGAACAATTTTCCAGTTATGAACTGGATCTGGTACAAGTCTGACATAGATGATGATTAGTCGTCATAGAACAAGGATCCATAGAGATTGGTAACAGAATACTGAATGTATATCTAATTCGACTGGTGTGTACTTAGTTTCATCGTAGTTTTGAAGGTAATCGAGGTCATAGAAGACACAAAAAACCCTACACAAACACTACTGAGATTTGGAATTAACGAAAGTTCACTAGGCTTTTAACAATTTGTGTGTAACTTTGATATTGATTAGAGAGATTTGTATCAACTACATTCATGAGTACAAACATGAAAGTACATTTTCATAACATTCGCCACAGTTCTTATATATGTATGCTACATTACGATTAAGACTAATACTTCGATATTATGGCATTAGAGTTATTTAATGCCAAGGTATTAGTATTAGGTTAGCTTGAGCTTGAACTCTAATACATGTAATGAACGTAACTTTTGTAGGGTTACGTGGATGTGCTACCCAAAACTTTGCAGGTGTACTTGGACATGTTACTGAAAGCATGTTGGTGCTACCTGTAGCATCTCAGCAGACGTGTCTAGTATGTCAGGAAGGGTCTCTAGCATATCGTAAGACATCTGTAGAATTTAGCGAGGTGGCTCTAGCATCTCAGGTGCTGCGGAATCACATAAACTACAAATTTTCAGTCTAAAAAGCTACAGGCAGCATGTCTAGGTAGTCCTCCAAAAGCTGCGTTGAGTACATGTGTTAGAATTAGCAATAATGCTAACCTAATGCCAACACCTTTACAAGAATTAACTTTAATACAAATAATCCTAATCCATTAGGTTCAATTGTTAAACCCAATACACAAGCTTCAGCATTATTCAAGTACCCATCCTAATACGAAAGCTCTAGTTTACATGCCGACGTCAAAAATATATGGATCTACTGCACGGTATTTTGCTTTTCTCTATCTCTCAATCCATTTAGTCTGTACACATGTCGTTTCTTCTCAGTTGTACTTAACGTTGAAACTAAAATGGTACCTATAAAGACACATAGACATGATGATATGTACATACATATATCATATAATTTCAATTATTTTCAACATTGGAACTGGAATGAAATATGTGAAGATATGTAGGATATCGTGCTCGCCATTTACACTATATCATTCATGCGACAATATCATTTTCTATCATCGCTCCTACGTTACGTCTCCCACACGTCTATTTCTTACCCTTGCACTCCTAACCTCACAACCGTACCTCGTTTCTGCGCAACGCTCTTAGCTTCCTATCCCTATCCGTCTAAACGAAGCCCGTGGAGTGGCTTTGTAGCACTGTCAAAGAGATTCAACGTTCTGTTAGTATGCACAGAAGTGCATGGAGAAGCTCAAGGTATACACGTATATCACTATCATCGTTTCGTGCCTACGATACGTGTGAATAGAAAAATTCGATCGAAAAAAGGTTCCTAGTAAACTGAAAAGGAGCGAACGAAATTTATTCGAGCAAGAGAAAAGACAATCAATTACAGTTTCTTTTTCACCAATTCAATGTTTGTTTTCGATTCTACGATTTTCAGATAGTTTTGAGGCAGTGATTTTTGGCGGATATCAAGTGCTTGTTCATGGGATGAAAGTGCTTTCGAGTAGTCGCCCATTCTCTCATATATCTCTCCAATGCTGTTGTAGTAAGTAGCCAAGTCAGGATGATTCGGAGAAAGGGTTTGCTTGCGGATATCGAGTGCACATTCAATAAATGAAAGTGCTTTTAAATGCTCGCCCATGTTTTTATACGCCAAACCGATGTTCTCGTAGGAATAAGCCAAGTAGGGATGGTTCGATGGAAGAGATTTTTGGCAAATATCATGTGCTATTTCGTGCGACGAAAGTGCTTTTGAGTACTCGCCCATGTTACCATATACATTACCGATGTTGTTGTAGAGAACAGCGAAGTTGGAATGATTCGAAGGGAGAAATTTCTTCTGGATATCAAGTGCTATTTCGTGCAATGAAAGTGCTTCCGAGTACTTGCCCATGCTATTATACACTTTAGCAATGTTGCCATAGGAAGAAGCCAAATCGGGATGGTTCGGAGTGAGAGATGTCATCCTGATATCGAGTGCTTCTTTGTAAAATGAAAGTGCTTTCGAATATTTGCCCATGTTATAATATACCAAACCGATATCTTCGTGGGAAGAAGCCAAGTCGAGATGGTTTGGAGGGAGAGATTTTATCTTGATATCAAGTGCTTTCTGGTGCGATGAAAGTGCTTTCGAGTACTCGCCCATCTTATTATACACCGTACCAATGTTGTTATAGGAAGAAGCCAAATCAAGATGGTTCGAAGTGTGAGATTTCTTCTTGATATCGAGTGCTTTTTCGTACGATGTAAGTGCTTTCGAGTACTTGCCCATGTTATTATACACCACACCAATGTTATTGTAAGAAGCAGCCAAGTCGAGATGGATCGGAGAACGGATTTTTTCGTAGATACCAAGTGCTGCTTCGTAAAATGAAAGTGCTTTTGAGTACTCACCCATGTTATCATACACCCGACCAAGTTGAGAATTATAATGTGCTCGATCGTTATCGAAAGATGCCTTTTCGAGGAGGATTTGATACAGCTGTTCTGCTTTTGCAGACTCTCCTACTTTGATAAGTATTTCACCCAGTTGAGACCATCCTTTTGACGACGAGTTAAGCTCTTCACGTATGCATGCCATGAGTGTGTTGAATTTATTGTCTTGGTTACTCGTGAGAGTTAGATTAACTTGCCATAAGCGATCAGTCTGCTTGTCTTCTATGTGTTCAATTTGATCGATGCGAAAGATTGTGTGTGTCGAGAAAAGAATTTCTTCCTCCTGACCTTTATAGTAGCCAACATTTTTGACGTTGACGAAAGGTATTGATGATGTTGCGCTGACTTTCGGATCGATAGTCATAACAAACAGTATGCCAACTAAATTAGGATCGTATGCTGCCGGACGTGCAAATTTTTCCATTGAAATTTTACGATTGCGGCTTGTTGAAAGGAAATTGTTAAAAGACATCAGGCCTCCTTTTGTTTGTTTCATATTTTCAAAGTCTTGTATTGATAAACCTTGACCTCGAAATACTTGAAATGTAGTTTTCAGTATTTTCTTCGTGGATTGTTGTTCGCGATGTAATTCGTCAATATGTCGATGTAAGTCTCGAATAAAGAAACCCATTTTGAGTATAATATCAACATCGAGTAATCGCAAACCACGGTTAAGCATCGAGTAAAGAAAATATGGAGCTGTGTACCACCAAATGGGCTTATGACGACGATATTCTTGTTCGACCATCTCGATCTCGTCTGTAGCAATATCATCTTGAAGACGACAGTAATCAATGAGTTCTTTGAGGGATTTAGTGTTGTCGTCCTCAATTTCCAAAAGGACTTCTTTGAACAATTGTGTATACATAAACGATACACCAATGTCACGAAAACTAATTGAGATCATAGCTTGATCACATCGTTCACGATCGATTTGTAATGCTTCACAAATCGAATCAATACCAGTATATACGCCCTTAACCTTGGACATATTTTTGGCCCATTGTTCATGGACCAATCGATTGCCACAAAACACATAAATGGAATCTAATTGTGGCCATGCATTGATTTTCGGTACAATTTGTTCCCCGAGTGAGCCAGAAATAATCAAAAATATTTTTTCTTCTTCTAATTCCTTCATAAATTGGATGCATTCATCAGCATCAGTAAATGTGGTAATTGATACCACAAGATGCCGCAGACGTGTTAGTGAATTTTTGAAGTCTTGTTTCGACTCATCAATACGAGCATCGAGCCAGACGAGAAGAAAGTTTTGTACAATTCGACGAATACGATGAGGTAGCACAGCTGCACTGCTGGTATTGATAGCTGCTTGTCCACTAGCAGCATTTGTTGTCGATTTGTGGTTGCCCATGATGGATGAGTGAATGAATGCAACAAGCAAAATTTCGCCGCCTTATATATATATATTGTTGTTTTCTTTCTTCTGTTGACACTTTTTTTTTGGTCAGTCACTCTAGGAGTGTGTGTGTCAGTTTTGTTTCTCACTTTAGGCACCTCTTATATTTCGTTGATTTCAAGAATGTTGACGAAGCAACAACGAAATCTCTGTGCATCAAGTAAGAAAGAGATAACAAAAATGAAAACAAGTGAAATGTATCGTCATACAAAGAAAAGAAAAAGAAAAACTCATAAATAGAACAAAATGACTTTTGTTCTCATGGTTGTCAAGCTATTTTCAAAGATAGTAAGGTATGTGCATGCAGCAAGCAGGTAGATAAGGAGGAGGATGAGAAGGTTACAACACGCACGTGTTTTATCTGTTAGACTTGTTGGAATTAACAAGGATCAAAACCGAACTGCGTAAAAAACGAAAGACATTATTTATTAGTTGATTCATTATATTGTAGAATATCATCAAATAGATGATCGAACAATTCATTGCAGAGCAATTCGTTACGGGTGTGTGGGTGTGGATGTAGATGTCTGCATGTTGGTCAGGGAACATAAAAGATTCGCAGTTACACCCACACTCATAATACATACATTTCTATATGTATACGAATACATAAGAGAACGTAGATATGAAAAGTTAATGAGTTTGAAAACAAAAGGATTATTTAATTATTGATTGTTAATGACTTTTTTATATTATTTGATGATGATGATGATGATGATAAATAATTAAGAACATAAGTGTGGGCGGGTGTGATGATTGATTTGACTATTGATTTCACTCGAATTCGCACAGTCACTGTACCATATACAAAGTGTCTGTGTTCCCAAAAAATACATGTTCGTTCTCTCCGAAAAAACAACTTAATTTTTACATTACATACATAACGTATCTGTGCGTTATAAATATAAAGAACTTTTGGTATTTTTCTTTTTTTTTGATACAAGTTATCTTATTCTATATATTAAATATAATTCTGAATCATTATAATTGATAATATTAGGATCAAACTGTTAAATCATTGAAAAGGATCGGGTTGAGAAGGTACCCAAATAAGAGTCATTGAATAGAACTTACTCGGGCGTAAATCCAATAGAAGATAAGTGAGCAACAAAACAGTACAATCCTACAAATAATAATATAAACACATGCATTATAAATCACGATTTTCTCTTCTAAAGTTTGTCTTCATTTATTCTCATTTTCATCGAATAAATGATCTTATGAAAATTATGTACGTATATCAATGAACAAGTATTAAATTATAATAACTGACAAATACTTTCAACTATAATCTACATCATTATTTTATTAAAGAAAAAAAAACACACACAAAAGAATTTAAAAAAAAAAAAAAACTACTTTAAAAAATTCTATTTATCACACAGTAAGTTCAGCTATAGAAACAAGACATTTGGCTCGTTTATTCATTTCATTAACAAACATATCATAAGGCATAATAGTTTGTATTAAATAATTTTGTTCATCATTTCCTACAAAACGATTTAAAGAATATTCAATAGGTGAAGCTATTTTCCATGAACGTAAACATGGATAATGTTCACCAATAAATGTTGCAGCAGCTAATTGTGTTGTTAAAGAATTTGGTCCACGTACACTTAAACATTTTAATGTTGTTAAACGTTGACAACAAGCTATTAATTCTAAATAATCATTTGATGAAAAACGATTATAATCAAGTTCTAATACAACAAGACGTTTTTGTTTCATTAAAACAAGTAATAATGTACGCATAAAACGATTTAAACGATTTGTACCTAAATCTAAATGTAAAAATTGATGATGTGTACTCATTTGACATAAACTAATTAAATCATTTTCACATAATGAACAAAAATCAAGATTTAATACATCTAATGAATGTTCAATTGAATTTAATATATATTCAAGACGATTTGTTACTGGTGAACCACTTAATGAAAGATTTTTTAAATATTTTAATTGTGATAAAACATTACAAAACTGTTCTAAATCATCATGATTAAGACGAAAATCAATAAAATTACATGATAAATCTAATGTATGTAATTTTGTTAAAGTTGGTAAACGTGGAAGAAAATATTTTAAATTTTGTCGTGTTAATACATTATATGGAACACGAAGTGTATGAACAAACTAAGAAAAAATTTTTATTTAATAAATTAAAAAACAAATAATTAATGATTTACTCGTTTATCAACATGATCAAGAAAACTACTGACAAGTGCTAAACCAATACAACGCATATCAATTGTACATATTTGTAATTGAATATTTGGAGTTGATGAACGAAGAGCCGATAGAAGTTCAACATATGTACGATAATCTTGAATAATACAATCAAAACGAATAATAATTATATCATCTGGATATGAACTTGTTTTAATAAGATCATCATTATTGTCATTTGAATTTACTGATTGAATATCTATATAAACAAATTGTATAGAAAATTTTTTTCTTTCATTTAAATTCTATTTCTTTTTATATAGAAAATCTTACATTATGTTATTCGAAGACAAATATTTACGACTCTCCCTCATAGCAATGAATGACTCACATCCATTCACAAACTCATGAACTTGTAAAATCATCTTATGTTCTGAGAAAATAGTTTTCCATCACAATAAGCCAACAATTTTGGTTTGTCAATAATGCATTGATTTACTACAGTTATCATATGATCAACATAAAAAACATGAACTAATCAAGTTATGACTATGGAAAATAATCCATATCAATTTTTTTGAGCTTATCGAGATATATCATAGTGCGCTGAGACGTGCTATAGATATAGAAAAAAGGAACAAGGCAAACAGAAAAAAAAATTAGATGGATTGTTTCCCTGGCGACCGATCGATTATCCTTGGAAAATAATTGTAGTATGCTTAACCGTTTGAGTCTGGAATTATTTTTATATAATAAAACGGACGGAGGACAATTAATAGACAAAAATTTCTTTTTATTCGAAACACCAACTATATTAAACTAAACGAAAGAGCTCGGTGAGTTGAGTATTTTTTGTGACAAAACTTGGTCTTTTAAATGAAACCATGAAGAGTTCTGAGTGTGGCAACGACTAAAATTTTACAAGTTAATTTACCCAGAACTCTTCATAATTTCTTTTAAAAGACCAAATTCCATCACAAAAAGTGCTCAACTCACCGAGCTCTTTCATTTGGTATAACATAGTTGGGATTTTGAATCAAAAAATTTTTGTCTATCAACCGTCTCCCGTCCTTTTTACTATATAAAAATAATCCCGTATTAAAAGAGTTAAGGGACAATCAATAAGTATAGACAATCTTAACGCAAAAATATCCTAAACACAAATCTCCATGCAATTCATATCATTAAATAATCAACAGACCGTAATTTTTAAAATTATCCAGGCTTCAAAATCTCAGGACGCGAATTCACGTCGCCCAGACGCAAAGGGTTAAAAGGTTAAGCAAAAGTAATTAGAAAAAAAAGATGTTCATTCAATATCCAACCTCTTAAAAAAGTCTCTAGAAATTCTGATTTAGGAGCTACGAATCGAACTGTTAGAGATGCAAAAATTGACCCTTTTTGCAACAATAGTCTCCTTTATTCCATACGTTTTTTCGCATAGAATTACAGACGAGATTGTTGTCTATACAAAGCGATATAAGAATGAATAGTTTTAGAATCATCATTCAAGAATGATCAAGCTTACTTTTCATAGAAATTGAGAAAATTATTTAAATTGATACGATGTTTCTTATCTTGAAAGATTCACTATTAACAAATGATTTTCAGCAAATTTATCATTAGTATGTAGTTTTATAGAGAAAATATTTGTTCTTTCTTTTTCAGTATTTGAAATAATTGTTTCTTCGTCTTTGAGTAATTTTTGAATCTATATTCAAAAAGAACACAAAATAGGCATGTTTCCTTCGAAAGTTGGTCTATGTTAACTTTTTTCGGTTTTGACCGAATGTAGTGCTATCTAGAACTTAAGGGTTTTAGACCATGCTCTTTCTTTTGTCTAGCGGATATTTTTGTCCAAAATGCTCGTAGGTAGGTTTTCTAGAAAACTTTGGTTTTTAGACCAATGATCGCAAAAATTTTTTGTTTTAACAGTCTATAATGATAGAGCAATTAATTCTTCACAAAATGAGATGTCGCCGAGCTCTCTACGACATTTTTTGATCGAGTTACATCAATTTTAGTGAAGGGCCAAAGCTGTTTTTCCTGCTATTTCCTCTGAGAAAAAATGGCTTTTGCCTTTCACTAAAATTGATGTAACTCGACCAAAAAACATCTTAGAGAGCTCGGAGACATCTCATTCTGTGGAGAATTGGTTGCTCTATCATGGTGGACTGTTAAAACAAAAAACTTTTCCAGAAAGCCTACTTCCGAGCATTTTGGACAAAAGAAAGAGCACGGTCTAAAATCCTTACGTTCCAGATAACGTCAAAATTAAATGTACCCTTATCGAGTTAAGTTTTTGATGGAACACGCCTATTCTGATACTAATCCAATGTTTTTCGAATTTCTACAGTCCCTTACTCTTTTAAGAAGCTCAAAAATGAATGAACAATTTTATCTAATTACTTTTCAATCACTGATTAATATAATGTGAGTTTCACATTTTATTCATAATAAGTTCATGATAGGAAAATTTAATGTTTTACCTATACTAGTATTCACTTCATTATCATTACTATTCTCATCATCAGATTTTAGAACAGGTAATAAATGTTGATGTTGTTGATGATAAATATCAATTAATTGATTACGTTTTGTTTCTTTTTCAGCTAAACGACAATGTGTAGATATATATCTTAATATTAATTCAACAACAGGAAAATTTGTCACATCAAGTATACGTAAATTTGATAATTTCTTTTTATTTATTTGTGTTTGTTGTTGTTGTTGTTGTTGTCGTATTGAATCAATAAAACGTGGAATTAAAATAACTGAATATTTAATAGCTTGTTTTGTTCTTTGTAATGCTGTTTTTTCGCATAATAACATTTTTAATGATGTTAATTTTTTTTTAACAAAATTTTCTAAACGAAATATTCGATATGGCCATCGTGATATTAATATATTTATACATGTATCATCTCGTGTAGAATTTAATGCCGAATAAAATAATGGATAAAATAATTCTTTTGGTATTATATCACATGCATATTCAGTTAAATATTCATTTTGTACAATTAATGAACAACATAAATCACTTAGTTTTAATATTTTAGTTTTATTGTCATACACATTATTATTATTATTATTATTATCTTCATCATCATTATAATTTATTTCAAAAGAAACTCCATTACGAAAAAATAAATATGAAAAATCATTCGAAATTGAGTTTGATTGTTCTTGAGACATTTCGATTTTATAATTCCATTTAAATATAAATACTAGGAATATGTATATATGCGTTCATAGGAATATGAATCCAAAAAAAAAGAAATGATCCATAGTTTGTTCTATGAATTTCTATTCGTCGATAACGATTGGTGAGAGGACAGGAAATCATTTGAATGGCTACGAATAGACTGTTGTTTAGAAATAGATATGAAAATATTTTGCAATATGAATTTATAGTTGTGTTTCGATGCCAGTTGAAAAAAAAAATTTAATCAATCGATATATTATGGTTCTATCGTTATGTACGTATAAATATATATATTCAGTGTATGTACAAAAAGTGAAGTTTCTATGCAAGTAAATGAGATAATGTTTAACTCTTTTATTAAAATCAAGGTCTGTACTAAACACTACGAATAATAAAAATATTGTAGATCTTCAATTTTGTAGGATTACTTTTTTTTAAATATTAATATCTACATCAGAATTAACGAAGGATAGAGATGTAAGCTGAATAATTTGACAACGGTAACAGCTAGTAATCGGGTGAAATAGGAGAACTTCGGGCATCTTGTTGTCTGATATTATATACGATAGAATTATTTTAAAACCTATCATTTTCATAAAACATTCAAAACAAAATCTGCATTTGACATGTGCTTCTTATCTATTTTTCCAAGGCACGATTCAGATGATAATTTTTGCTCGCATCTCAATATCGAGCAAACAAAATCACATAGATATTCAATTGAATTCTGTTAATTTTTAGAAAAGTTTTTATTTTAGACAGAGTTCTTCTCTTTCGATTGCTGAAAATCGCAAGTCGGCGGTTGTTACTGTTGCCTAATTATTGAGATTACATTTGTGTTTCGTGCGAACATTAGTGATAGAACAAGTTCGATTTTTTAACGAAAAATATCATATATAAAAATAAGACATTTCAAAATTAGTAATCAGCGAAAGAAAATTTAAAACATCGAAACGATAATCTTGTATGTTAATAAACAAAAATTCTTTTTGGAAAAATTTGATTTCCGATATCGATTAAGATATATTAATATCTAATTTTTAACACCAATGATATTAATTTGAAATTGAATGAATCCTTTTATATACATCCATTTTTATTTAATCTATTTAGTTCGATTCATGCGTTAAATATTATTATGCAAATGATTTCTCCAGAATATCAAATATTATTTATTCATTTTCAAGTAGTTTTTCTTAGTTCTCGGTTTTCTTTTTTGTGTAAGTATAATAAACAAATCCTATAGTAATTAATATTTTAATTATGTAAATCATAGGATTTATACGAAATGAATAACACTTATTCATTAAAGAAGATTTTTCCTCTTCGAACATAATCGATTGATTTTTCCGAATTTTATTGTTATTGTACAATATGTCTATGCTTATTCACCATCCTCTCCCGAAGTTCGAGATTACTACTTCGAAAGAGAAAATCTGGATAAAATAATGATACATGCTTTAAATAATCTTAGTTTTAAAGAAAATTTTCATCAGATATTTTATTGTAATTTAGTGGTGTTTTTATTTCACTTGTACATGCTATTCGGAATCAATATATATTTTAACATGTGAACAAATATTTGAAGAAAAAAAAAGCATTTAAGAACAATTCATGATAAACTTATCAAATTCTATAATGGTTCATTGGTTTTTTTATTTCTATTAAATTATGGGTGCGGTACGTTTAATGTGTATTCTCTATTCAAATGAAACTCGTATGTCAATGAAGAGAAAAAAAAGAAAAAGGTGATTATATACTTGTAAATAAATTAGAAAAAAAAAACTGTAAGTTTTGTAACGACTTTATAAACTCGAATTGAATCGATTAAATATCATCATCATCTTCATGATTGATTTCTATGATAATTGTGTACGTCAAACTTTTTGATATTGTCATACATATAATCATCTAAGTTCAATTCAGATGTATATGACGACGAAGAAAAATTTATTATAACAAATAATTTATCATTTAGATAATATGAGGTATGTGAGAATTTACACTTTCAGATATTTTTTCGCTTAAACAAATATATATATGTTTTTTTTTTTTTAATTTTCTTTCGATAAGATTATACATATACGTCGCATCGAATTTATATTGCGAAAGAAAGACAATATAACAAATAAACTAGATCGTTCTTTTTTTTTTACGAGGAGAAACTTTGTCAAGTGATAGAAAAAAAAAACTTTTCAATCGAGATTTGTATCATTAGGTAAAGTCTACTAAGACTAGACAAAATTTATAATGATTCATGTTCGCATATCATCATTTCAATCTAAAGTTGAGATTGAAATGACATAATTGCATTTGACCAAAAAAAAAATCAGTCATGACTCGAAAATAAAGCAACAAGGAGATGAATTATTTATCGGGTTTGTCTAGTCTTAGTAGACTCTACCTAATAATGCAAGTTTCATGTAAAAAGTTTTTTATCACATGGAAAGATTTCCTCATGTTTCTTTCATTGCAATCTAATATCTCATGATGGAAGGTTCCTCAAATGATTAATCACTTTTGAGTTGATAGCATGTACGTTATGAATATCTCGAAAAGAGTTCGAAACAATAGCTTCCTACTGCTGCCGACATATTACATTTTAAAGATATTTTGTGGTCCATCTCGGAGACACCAGAAAAATTGATTTTTGAATTTTGACTTGAACCTTTTGCATAGAAACAAGTCTTAACAAGAATAATTTATTACGAAAATTTTAGATACTTTCTTTGTTCCTATCTCAAGATATAGTCATAGTAAAAGTGCATCTTCTACATCGCTCATATACACTCACAGATTCAGGATAGAAATAGATCAAATGGCTTGATACTTTCACGGCTGCATCCATTCTCGTTTAGGCTTGTTTCTATGCAAAGTTTCAAGTCGAAATTCCAAAATCAGTTTTCTTGGTGTCTCTGAGGAATAGAGCACATCGGGTCCGATAGGCTCTACTAAGAGGAACCATGGCATTATATTGTAAGAATGCAATATGTCAGCAGCAATAAGCTATGAACCTCAACTCTTTTCGGGATACTTATAACTCATTAAGAGTACATCATACTTTCAATTCAAAAAGTGATTAATTAGTTAAGGAGCTTCCCTCGTCAGTAGAAGTCTTGATGAGTGTTAATTTTTCAGATAGATTTTGCATCGTATGTCATATTCTAATATAAAAAAAGACTGACTGTTGATATCTTTGTCAGATGGAGGAATTCTCCTTCTAATGAGTTTTGATCTTAGTCCGCATTCTATATAAATAATATCAATATCGAATTGACTATGATTAATTTTTGAAATTATTAGTTTAGTTTTCAGAATAATCGAATCTACAATATCACTTTAGAGATTTTAATATACCTGCTTCACTTTTTCCATGCACTAGTCGAATGCCTATTTTCCATGATATATATATATGAATGAAATTGAATTTCTGAAAGATGAAAACAGAATTTTCTATTTATTAATGTATATAAAATCGAATGCATGTTTTTTTCTCATTATTCTTCTAGCTTGTGCATTCTTCGCTTTCGCGTTTCGTTACGAATTAAAATACGCACGTATATATTTTCGCTTCTTATTCTCATTCATCTCACAGTTTGTTGCGTATTTGATCTATGCTCGAATCGATGACGAACACAATATGACGAATAATTATGCGCCATTGACGTTGAAACGATTGATTTATCTGAAAGAATTCGTTGTATTTATTCTTATTATATAGAACACAAATAAAAACTGTGTATCTGTTAAATTATTTATTTTCTATTTTTTGTTTTTTTGATGTATATACGTATTTTGTATGTCTTTTTTTTTTCGCTGTTATTATTGTATTGTGATCTTTCTTCTAATCATTTCGATATTAATCGTTTTCACTAATGTAAACATAGGAAAATCGAAGATGAAGATAATTTCATTGCGTTTATATTTTGTTTTTTTCGTTAAAATTTTGTAAAGGAAAATTTATATATTTAATTAAAATAATTATACTTTTTTCTTTTTAAATGCAGATACGAACATATACAATGAGTGGATCAGTTAAAGTAGTAAAAACAAAATTATTTATTGGTAATCTTGATCCAGCAACACAACCAGGTATAATAATAATTAAATATATTATTTTAATGAATTATTTATTTAGGTGAATTAAATGAATTATTTTCATCATTTGGTAATGTACTTGAAGCATCAGTGATTAAAGATTATGGATTTATTGTAAGATTATAAATAATTTATAATATTATTTTGATATATATGTTGAATATTGATTAGCATTATGGTTCAATAGAAGAAGCTGAAAAAGCAGTACTTGCATTAAATAATAAAGAATTTCATGGTAAACGATTACGTGTTGAAGTAAGTGATATTGTTTAGTTTTTTTTTTTTGTATTTTTCAATGAAATCATTCTTCATATTAGCTTTCAACGAGTACAGTTCGACATCGACCAGGTCAACCAGAACCTACTAGTGCTTTACGACAGTATGATTATTTTCATATTCGAATATAAAATAAATAGGATAATGTTTTTTGTTTTTTTTTTCATCTAGTTCTCGTACGCGTACTGGAACTAAAGGTAATAGTAATGGTGTACCTCGATATAGTTCAGGTGCATCAGTTGGTAGTGTTGGTCCAATACGTCATAATAGTTCAGCTTGGGTTCGTAATACTATTCGTCCTTATGATAGTATTCCAGTTGATCATGGTATTTATGATCGAACACGTTCTTATAATGTTCGATCAGATTCTCATCGTTATTATGAAGATGGACGTGATAATGGTTATAGTACTGGATATGATGTACAAGGTTATGGTAGTCATGTTGCTAGTGGACAAACAGAAGTACATCATTATCGTGATTTACCATCACATACACGTTTAGATAGTTATGGTCCAAATCGGTAAGAAAATTTGTCTTTTTTTTGTTTTTTTTTGTTTTCAAGATATTTTGTTTTTCTTTTCTTATTCTATAGACCTTATGATCGTCATCTAAGTACAGCAGCTGTTGATCCATATTATGGTAGTGCAGTATCTCAAGGAGTACCGCCAGCAGGAGATCCTTATCATAATTATGATCCTTATGAAAAATATTATGCTAGTCGACCACGTGATCCAGAATTTCCCGATCAACGGTTAGTATTTATTTTATTTTTTGCAAAAAAAAACATCAGTGTTTTTTTTTTCTAGTGATTATAATCTTTATTCAAATTATCGTAATGATCCATATGGAACAGCTAATAATCAAGGAGCAATTCGACATGATCTACCGATTGGTTTACAACAACAATCACAAGGAATTTATCCATCATCTCATCGACAACATCAATCATATTCAAGTGGACCATATAATGTTGCTCAATATTATGGTGCTCAACAACGTTAATCTCTAATCATAAGACTAGATTATTTTAGTGTGTGTGTATATATACACTGTTTGTCATTGTTTTGTTTCTTATGTGTATTGAAAAACAAAAAAAGAAAAAAGGAGAAAAGAAACCTTTAGTTTGTACAAAATGTTCTCTTTAACTCATATTATTTTTTTTCCTTCTTGTTTATGTTAGATGACGGATAATAATCGATTTAAGATACAAATTTTATTAATTGATATTGATGAACAAAAAATTTATCCGAAATTTATTACAGTAAGTTTAAATAAGATTAAAAACATGATTATCTTTCTTCTATAGCCTTTAGTTCATCAATTAAATCCGAATAATGAATATGTTAATGTCGATATTTCTTATGAAAATGATCAATTAATTATTCAACGTAATGATAAATCAATAATTTTATTTCGAGTATGTTTTATTTTTTTTCTCTATCATTTGATATTTAAAATAAATTTTTTTTTTTTTATTGATTAGCGTCCATCATATTGTCCATTTACTAATCTTTGTCTACAAAATAATTCATCAATTATTTCTGATAATCCATTGAATTCAATTGCAGTTGGAATAGTTGTACTATATGAATCTCATGATCAACGTATTCTTATAACAAGACGTGCAAGTCATATGCGAACATTTCCATCATGTTGGGTATGTCCTGGTGGTGGAATTGAACAAGGCGAAACAGTAAATATTTCTTATTGTTTTTTTTTTTTATGCAAAATAAAATAGATATAATGTAGTTAATACAAGCAGGTATTCGTGAATTACATGAAGAAGTAGGTATTGAAGTAAATAAAAATGAACTTGAAACATCACGAACATTAGCTTTATGGGAGGTAAAAATAAGAATTTATCTTTTTGTTGTTTTTTTTATATCAATAAAATTGTTTCTTTTTTAGTCGTCATTTCCAGCTGCTCTTGATCATGGTTTACCACGTCGTCATCATATTGTTATTTATTTACATATACGATCATCAAGAACAAGTGATGAAATATCGGTTAAAATTGATCCTAATGAAGTTGATGCTTATACATGGCTTTCATATGAACAAATAGGAAATATTTGTAAACGAACAAATGTATTAGAAAATTTAGTCATGTTTCATGCACATATTCATCCAACAGGCATGTGTGAATTACCATTTGATTTACTTACAACAGCTGATTATAATCAAAAAGAAAATTTAACTAATGGTACACGTTTTGCACTTGAACAATTGTATATTTTAAAATCATAAAACAAAAAAAGAATGAAAATTATTTTTATATAAAGACTATTTTTGCGTACACTTTCTATTATTGAATACAGATGAGTTTATGAATGACATCAATTAGTAGTGTGTTGATGACAAAGATTACAATTGATTGACATACGAACAACATTAACCATTATTCATCTTATCACTTCCTTGTTTATTATTAGATGCATGTTGATCTTCATGCTCGATATATATTTCTACATAATATCTAAAATAAGTTGTCTTCTCTTAATCTTCCATTAGAGACTTTACCTATGTAAGAAAAATTATCCTATATATTTTATATATTTCGATATGAATGTACGTACATTGTCGATATATATATGTATATTTAAGATTCATTCCATTGTAACAACGCGTTATTTTTTTTTTAGATTAATATCTGATAAAATTTTTTTTTTTCTATTTTTGTTATTACTTAACATTTTTTTGTTCCAACGATGTCATCATTCTCAGGCGAGTAAGATGTAGTTTACATTATTTATTATAATGATTAGCTAACAATGATTTATTCGTTTTTTTTTAGTTTTCTTATGAACCAAGTTCCTTGGTTTAGTGAAAAAAATGTTATAGCTGGCCTTTTGGCTGGATTTTTTGGAGGTAAAAAAAATCAAAGAAAGAAGATATATGATATTTATTATAATATGTTCATTTAAGGTTTAGCACTTGGTTGGCTATTTAGCTCATCTGTATTTGTTAGTAGTACTGTAAAAGTTGTTTCGAATGCATTTGATTCTGGTAGAGATGAACGTGATGATGAAACAAGTGTAAGTAGAAATAATAATACATAAAATAAAAATTAAGAAACGGAAAATTGTTTTTTTTTGTAGTTCGAACCAGGTTGTTCCGATGCCGAAGGAGAATATAAAGTGAGTATATTAAAATTAATATTTTGTGAAACAGAAATATAGGAGTGAAAATTTGCAATATTTTATCCAGATTTTCTCTTTCAGAGAAGCTCGACAGACGTTATGGATATATAACTAAAGACTGTATATCAATAACATCTTATTCAGAGACCGAACTCAAACCAGTTCTTAAAAAGCAACGTTAAACTGAATCAAATCTAACTAATTTTTGAAAAATTCAATAAACTCAAAATAATTTAAACTACATTTCTTACGTCTACTAGCAAAAGTATCTATATAAGTTTTTTATTATCATTAGAAAATAACAGGAACGGAATGCAACCGTTTTTTTCTTATGAAATCTTCGGATGTTAAGGTATAATAGCAGTTTCTCTCCTTACTTCTAATCTATTTTTCTTGAAGTCATGTATTTTGACGATTAGTTTGTTGAATTTTAATTCACAAAAATTTATTATTTTAAATTAAAATTTATATATTGGCAACGGTCCGAACCAAACTCGAATCTGTAAAAGTCAATTTGATTCAGTGTCGGATCTTATTACACTATATGAACTATTTCCTTATTGCATGTCTAGAGGATTAAGTAAAAAAAAATTAGTGTTCATGTGATTAGCAACAGCATCCATATCGTGTTTCACATTTAAATCCCATAGAAATTTTGCTAATAAACTTTTTTTATAATAAAATTAATCGAATTTTAGATGGTACTTGTAGTAAGAAATGATTTGAAAATGGGAAAAGGTAAAATTTAAATTTTATTTATTTTAACTATTTCTTTTTTTATAGGAAAAGTAGCAGCACAAGTAAGTGAAATAAAATTTTGTTAACGAGAAGAAAAGAATAAACAAATCTCATTAAATAGTGTTCGCATGCAACACTTGGTTGTTTTCAAAAAGCATGTGAACAAGTACCTGATGCTGTTGATACATGGTTTTCTTGTGGACAAGCAAAAGTTGTTTGTAAATGTGAATCAGCTGATGATTTGTAATAAAAAAATTTTAAGACAACAAAAAAAAGCTTCTATTCATATATATATATATTTATTTATTTTAGAGAAAATTTACGACTTCAAGCTAAACGTAAAGGTTTAACAACTTGTCTGATACGAGATGCAGGTATGAAGAAAGATCTTATTCAATTAATTGTTTATAAATTAAATAAAATTTTATTCAAGGTCGTACACAGATTGAACCCGGTAGTAAAACAGTACTTGGAATTGGACCAGGTTAGTTTAATAAAATTATATATATAAATTATTTATTATTTATTTGTTTATTTTTAGCACCTTCGAAATTAATCAATGAGATAACCCGTCATTTAAAATTATATTGATAATTTTTCTTTCAAATAAACATTTATGTTTTTTTCCATTCCTTTCACTCTGAAATTAGGTTCATTCACAATCAATTAAGTCTCGTTTTAAAATTATAAAAGTTCATATTATCAATAAATATATATACAAGAACATGTCTTTATTTTTATTTTTCTTTCTTCATATTTCTTCATTTGTTTTTAATAGTATAGAAAATGAAAAAGTTTGTCAGATAAAAAGAAAAAAAAAGTATATGAATCATATGTTTCAGATGAGTGATACAACTACACCTACCGTGCCATCAATATCGACATCGAATCGAAATATCATGGCAGGATCTAATAATCATTTTGGAAAATATGTTAAACTTAATGTAGGAAATCATCTTTTTCTAACAAGTTTTGATACTTTAACCAAAGAAGATACAATGTTTAAAGCAATGTTTAGTGGACGTATGGAAGTTGTACAAGATAGTGAAGGTATGTACACGAATCAATTAACGGATTTTATTCAATGTGTTATAAGAAATAGGGGCTAGAAACTCATCGAATTGGTTTCGGATCTGATTGCGTGCAAAAATTTTGGACCCAACGGAGAGAAATGTGTAGAATGCGTTATTCACTGACTGCAAGAATCCGAAAAAAAAATATCTCGTATCTTCGGCGCGACTATTCAATTTCGATTACGATTCAACAGGCTCTAGATATGGCAATCGTTTCAACGGTTATCCACAAAGACGAAATAGTCTGTAAAAAGAAAATACTCAAGTGATCAGTATAAGAATTGAATGGTTTATTAGATATGATGATTAGTAAAAAATTCAAATTTGATCAATGAGAGGTATAGATTTTACCAGTAGAGTTTTTTGTTATCTGTATAAAATTAGCCGTGGATTCGAATTGGTTTTTATTTCATTCACACAATTATGATCATCGTGCTCAGCTTCAATTTTACGAACAGTAACTTTTTTTATTGTCTGCATAAATATAGCAGACAAATATTTGTTCTAAATTAAGATCTACGATGTTTGGCTTTGTTGTATCTGTAATAAATTGTTTTCTGATTTTCTGTAGAGTTCGTATAATGTTTTGACTTCTCATTTAAAATTGATGTTTCTGCTCGATTAATATTATCAAATTGTAGCCTCATTAATCCAAAACTTTGATTTTTTTCGGCAAGATTCTTCGTTTTCATTTATTTTATATTTTCCTTCCATAATCTCTTCATCGGATACATCACTTTTATATTGAGCAACTTGTACCATGTTCATCTTCTAGACTCTAAACTGAAGTTGAAGGAAAATATAGAAACAAAGTACCTACATGTGCATTGTACAAAGCATTCGTACTACATAATACAAGCAAGAAAAGTGTATCACACTAAAACACATTTCAATTTCTGTATTGACCATTTAATTTAATTGACTCTTAATAAACTGACGATATATTTTTGTTTCCTATGTTTTAGCTTTCGTGTTACCGAGAGTGAGATGATAGGATAACTCATAGGTCTACAGTTTTGTTAAATAATTCGATCGTTCTTGAATTGAAATTACACTTTCAAGATTCATATTGAAATCTAATTGTGCAATTGAAATAAATTTTAACTTCACAAAAATCAAAACATTGTTTTTTTTTTCTAATAAGGTTGGGTATTAATCGATCGTGATGGTAAACATTTTAATGTAATATTAAATTATTTACGTGATGGAACAATTAATTTACCTGAATGTATTCAAACATTACATGAATTATTAAATGAAACAAAATTTTATTGTATAGAATCTCTTGTTGACCTTATTGAACAACAATTACGAACACGTTCAAGAAAAAATGCCGGTGATACAGATGCTTGTTGTAAAGTAATTATGTTAACATCAGCAAAAGAATTACCAAATATTGTAGCTACAGTACGTAAACCAATTGTTAAATTAGCAATTAATCGACATAATAATAAATATTCATATACAGCGTAAGTTAATATTTTTGTTTCTTTTTTTTTGAAGAATATTTCTATAAAGTTGACTTTTTGTTTTTAGATCATCAGATGAAATGTTAATGAAAAATATTGAATTATTTGATAAATTAAGTATTCGTTTACATAATAGAATTTTATTTATAAAAGATGTAACTGGTAGTGAAGAAATTTGTTGTTGGAGTTTTTATGGTAATGGACAAAAAATGGCTGAAGTTTGTTGTACATCTATTGTTTATGCAACTGAACGAAAACAAAATAAAGTTCGAAAAAAAAAAAAACAAAATATTGATTTAAAATTCTTTGTTTTTTAATATTAGGTTGAATTTTTCGAAGCAAGAATTTATGAGGAAACATTAAATATTTTATTATATGAAAATCGTAATGCATCTGTCGATGAAATTATTCGTGCAACAACACCACGTTTTGCATCAGCTGCATTAACTGATGATGATTTTGATGAAGAACGAAGTATGAATACAAATTCAACATTAACAACTAATCGACCACCACGAAAACGTTAAAGAGAATAAATATTATTCTATTTGCATGCGTGTGTATTTTTTTTTCATTATATAGAACCTATATTTTATGATTGTATTTAGTCAGTTATTTTTCATTTTATGTGTTATTGATCTTATTTCTTTTAATTTCTAATATGAAAGGTTTTCGGTGTTTATATTCATTTCAATAAGGAAATAAAAATAAAAAAATATTTTCGAAGATTAATACAAATTTTCTTGATTATAGCTCATATAGATGATTTCATAGAAGAAAGTATTTGGAGGTGGCGTCCTGCGAAGAAAGATATTAAGAAAAAAAAAGGACATTCTCAAAAATTCTTGTGTTTTATATATATGTGTCAGGCAAAATTAAACATAATTCTTAGAAGATTTTCAATTTTAAAACAATTCAAAAAACAAAGAATAAATAATTGATTTTCTATATTTAAATTAAGGGGCTCCCCCCCCCCCTCAGGAATCGTTTTTCGTTATCCGTGGGCCGATTTGGCTGAAATTTTCAGGGAATATGTGTGTTGCGTTAACTTAATTTGTTGCAAATTTTTGATTCATAAAATTTTTGTTTTAACGAGTTATGGACAAATTAGTTCTTAAAATGGTGGTCTTCGTAAAGTACCGATTTCTCGGGCTGTCGAAGAGCTAGAGAGCTAACGTTTGTTTTAAATAAAAGAGAAGACCTGAGTCTACAAATGTATATACCATTTTTTCGAAATTCGATTTTGTTCGGATTTCCGAGACATTTTTCTCCAATAATTCGGAACTTAGCGTTTTTTGACATCAGTGTTATCCAGTTACCTCAACAAGGAAATCGAATTTCAAAAAAACGCTATATACATTTCTAGACATAGGTCTCTTCTTTTATTTAAAAAAAACGGTAGCTCGCTACCTCTTCTATAGTCTGAGAAATCGGTTCCTAATTCTTCAAAAAAGTGATTTTGAGAAAACGAATCAACAAGTTTGTGAGATGTGTAAATGGGTGTGAATGTAACAAAAGTAATCAGTGTTATATATGTTTGAAATCAGCGTAAAATTCTCTTTTTAAGTGACATAATTAAATAAGAATTTGAAACAATTTTTAATTTCACTATGACTGTCATGACCTCTATACTACAATTTCGTCATGTATAAAGGACTCGAAGCAGAAACCACTACGATGATGGGAGAGATGGTCAGCAAAAAAAATTAACTTCGGAAGATTATGAGACATATGAGTGGCCGGCCTTGATAAAAGAAATTCTAAGATCCAAATTTCCATCAGATATTAATTAGTTATGATTGTCATAAACAGACAGATGTTGTCTTTTCAGTAGAAACTTTTATTGATTTAGGTGCACAATAAACAGTGGAATGCTGGTTTTTTTCCTCTTGCTATCTCAGAGAGTACCCTCTAACTGTGTTCAGCGGATGCGCAATCGAAAATAACCTATATATGTTTGGAATGAGCAAAAATGAATGTAAACTAGCATAGAAAATCGCTTGAACCTCTTTTTTTTGTAGAAAACGGTTCCAAAAATCTCGTTCTAAAAACCCGCCATATTGCTGTAATTAATGATAATAACAGAATGTATATGTATTTCTCATTTGGAACCATCTACAGGTTTGTTGACCACTGTCACATCTCCGTAACTACGGAAAATTTCTGGAAAAACCTTATATTTCTACTACTGCTCCCAGAAAACCGCTATTTTCACCATCAAAAACCATTCAAAGTGCAATAAATCGCACATAATCTGAAAGAGGACACTTTGGGCTTTCAGTATATGTGCTTATCTCAAAATCGAATTTTTTCAGAAAAATCGATTTTCTGACGGGGGGAGCCCCTTAAGTTCAGCCCCAGTTAAATTTAAATTTATCTAAATTTTCAAACTTAACAATTTACTCCGCGTTTTTAATGCAAATCTAGACAATATTTTGTAAGATGTAGAGTTCGCCACTTTTTCTAATGCAAATCTAACTAAAATTTAGGAAGATGTAGAGTTCAGCCATTATATTCTATTAAAATTTAATCGATTTTAGAAATTTTTAGGATTCGTCAATATAGTCTGTTAAAATGTAGTTGAGTTTTGAAAGGCAAGAAATTCGAAAGATTAAACAACATATTTTGTTTGAATAGAAGTCAGTTTTAGTCTTTCAATGAAGTTATTGATATTTTTTACCCTTTTAATAATCTATTGTCGTAGAGTTTCTTATATTAACTATTTGTTTTGATTCTGATCTTTAGTAACAAGATCTGTTTATTTACAGAAAGCTCGATAAATAGATTTATGTGGACATAGTCTTTCTTACGATTCAATATAAAATGCTATCAACAAAAACTGCAATAAACATTAATCTCTCGTAAAGTTATTTGTATATGACCACTGTAAGAATAGCAGATACCATATAATCAATTACATAGATGATTCACTAAGTAATCACCAGTATGCCTGAAACACGCTGCTATGGATTGATAGAGTTCTCTCGTTGATAAATAGCACAATACCTACATCTAAACTTTGATCGTTCAATCAAAAACAGCTAAGCAAAAAAAAACGTCTACTCGACCAAAAAAAGGAGGAAGATTAAGATTATGTTTATTTCAATCCTTTTTCACATCTATGTTCATATACTTTAAGAGTAAGGTTATATTTATTCTATATGTTGAGAATTTTAGTGTAAGAGATAGATGTTTGAACGTTCAAAAACGAACTTGTTGGCAATATTGATAATATTGGTTTTTGTAATATTTTCTTTTTCGACATGAAACACAAAGTATTATAAAGACGTCAATTATATTTCTTGTAATTCATCGATAACTGTCTAGGGATTTATTGTATCGTGCAGCAGTCATTTGGCGGAAAAACAAAGAAAATTTGTCAACAAATAACTTTTTAATCTCTTATGATGCTGAAGAAAAAAGTGTAATTGTTTAATAAAATATTCAGCTACTCCTGTATTCTAACTGGTATATTTTGAGTAAGAGCTACAAAGACAAAAATTCGTCAACTAATACCTTTTTGATCTCTAACGATATTGAAGAAATAAGCGTAGCTGTTCTATGATTGCTCAACCACCCATGTATTCTAACTGATTTTTTTCGAGCAAGGGCCAAAAAAAAAGAAAATTCATCAACTCATAACCTTTTAATTTCTAATGACACTAAAGAAATATGTGTAGTTTTTTTAATAAATACTCAGGTACTTATTCATTCGAATTATTTTATTTCGAGCAAGGATCATTTCAAGCATTGAATGAGTCTTTTACCTATTTATAATAAGTTATCAGATCGATTAAGATATGTATGAAAATGTTCAAATAGGTACGACGATTTTTATATAGCGGTAGACTCTCAATTGCTGGTTACAAAAAGAAGTCCAATATGAAATTTTGTTACAAGTGAATTAGATATTATAATCATACAATAGCTGTATGCAATTTATTCCAAATAGCTTTTTTAGACAGCTATGATAATGTTTAAATTGCGATAGATTTTCAATAGCTAGTTACATGAAGTACTGCTATAATCGAAAAGTTGTTACAAAACAATCAGGTATTTAAATCATTTAGTAGCTGTATATTATTTGAAAAAGTATCTCTTTCGAGACGCTTCGGTTTCAACATGAATACGTTTCTAAACATCGTTCATCGCATCATATACTAATATCAGTTAATTAAACTTTGCATCACATAGTAAAATTTTCAAGTCAGTATTTTGTACGACAAAAGAAATGCTACACCAAGATGTAAAACGTGAATCGAAATCTGTTGAACACTTATTCATAAAGCGATGAAGAATAATCTTTTCATTCATGGGTTGCATGATTACTATCTTTTCTCGAAATCTGCTATATAAAGATTTAAGATGTTTACTTGCTTGTTTATAAAATTGTTTTCGAGATTCAACTTCTGATGTTGAATGAGAAGTCATTACTGTACTTATGATACGATTAAATACGTGAAAAAGAATGTTCTGCTTTTTTTATTTAAAGTTTATGTAAACGAATAGTTATTTTTTTTCTATTGACAGTTAGATTAACAATCAATAAAAAACATTTCTCTGTTTCGCGCCTACTAAAATTAATTTTGCCTGGGACATATATAAAGGGTGTCTCATAAATTCTGAGCCTCAACGACAATTAGTATATATGCAAACAAAGAATGATTTCTATTCAATTACATCTATATAAGCTTCGAATACGGAGGTCAATATCTTAAATGGTATATTATTCGATGACATTATCCAGGCCCCGCGAAAGTGGGGGGGTGTACACCCCCCCCAATAATTAATAATTAATCATTCGTAGCCAACAAAATCGATAAATCTTTTTGAAATTTTTTGCTAGAAAATTCTGAAGGGATGTTTAAATTTTTCGCTTCGCGAAAACATGACGACGGGAGCGTATTCGACCTAGAAATATCTGTGACTTTTTTGTTTTTAATGCAATTTTACTTCTCTCTTCCTTTTGAAGAGCTTCATTTTCCAACAATCGTCACTAGCGTGGCCGCCTTCGGCGGCGAAATCTATAAGAGTTATCACAACACTTTTTGCTTTCGAACAACATAAGGGAAAAAGAGTTTTTCGTGAGTCTGAAAAATGTTTTCGCTTCGCGAAAAATAACAATTGTGTAACGCAGTTAACTTAGACAAACTTCCTATTGTCCGATCCAAAATAAAAGGCAAGTTACCATTTTTCGAATAACTTTTGATAGGAACGAGATAGAGAGCTGCGAGTTTCACCATTCGAAAGAGCGATGTCCGAGCCATCGATCGGTATAGAACTCATTAAGACGGAAGATGCTTTTTTTTAATAGGTACCTTTGGATCAACACTTTTTCTTTTGAGTATTTTCATCAAGTTTCACGATAATCTCAACTCAAAGTATGTCAAAATGTAGCTCAAATCACCCTCTTTTCGCTATAAAATTATCACATATTTCATTATCTCTCAATCGCTTATTCTAAGCGGATTTAAAAAAACAAATGTTAATTTTATAGCGAAAAAAGGGTGATTTGAGCTATATTTTGACATACTTTGAGTTGAGATTATCGTGAAACTTGATGAAAATACTCAAAAGAAAAAGTGTTGATCCAAAGGTACCTATAAAAAAAAAGCATCTTCCGTCTTAATGAGTTCTATACCGATCGATGGCTCGGACATCGCTCTTTCGAATGGTGAAACTCGCAGCTCTCTATCTCGTTCCTATCAAAAGTTATTCGAAAAATGGTAACTTGCCTTTTATTTTGGATCGGATAATACTTTAGTCAACTTTTCCTTTGAAACAGCTTGATATAGAGCAATTTGTGCCAAAGTCGTCGCCTTCGATAACGACAGTATCGAGGAATTTTCTCATATTGGACTCGAGTTCTCTTCTTGAAAATTTGCGAGAAAAAAATCAAATTTTTTAAGGAGGTTGCAAAAAGTTGTCGCTTCGCGAAAAATGATTACATTTTAGGTCCGCAGAAAAAGATTAACATCAGATCTGATGCGAAAAAAAATTTTGCTTCCCTCAACCTTGACTGCCTTGAAATCTCGTCACACCCCCCCCCCCCCCCCAATCTTGGGACCCTCGCGCGGGGCCTGACATTATCTCTTTCAATAATAGTGATATAAATAGAAAAAACATGATAATTAAAATCTCGGAATCCACCGGTACTTTTTGTAAGAAAATTTAATGAACTATGGATTCATCGTATGGAACGTAACACAATTATAGAAACCGATACTTAGTATCTAGGGTGTGGGTACTAGTGTTCTGTGAAAACGATTTTTCCCGTTCTATGTCTTGCAGAGATCGGGAATTCCGGTGAAGACTTCAGGAATGATATTAAAAACGCGCATTTTTGAAAATTGTTTTGTTCTATGTATCTACTCTCCGAACTTTGCTTTTTCAAAAAAAAAAAAAGTCGAAGTCAACACGATGTTACATTGTCAAGAAATTGATTCGGACACTCTTCCAAAGACTTTTGTATTGCTTATCGATTAAAAAACAAATAAAAAATACCTATCAACAAAAATTAGATAAGTTCATCCGTTATTCATTTGAATGTAATTAAATTATCAAAACTATTATTTTCTTGGTCCTTATCATCTTCTTCTCTTGAATGTTTTCGTTTTTTTTTCATGGGTGCTGTTGATCTGCTAGTATTTTTTTTCTCTTTTCAATCTGGCATCTCACCAACACTTTGTAAAAAAAAAGGAGAAAAAGAGGCATACAGTTTCGTCCGAAGAAAACTAAAACTCACTGGCACAATAGTACTATAAATCCGACAAAACTCGTGCGTTATCAATATAGGTTGAATATGACTTGAAAGAGTAAAAAAGAAACGAAACTTCGAATTGTTCATAGAGATTTTTCTGCAATTGCTTATGTATGCATTAGAAAACGGAAAAACATTAGAAAAAATAGACTATTCTATTTGCGTAGTATCTAACTATAATATTACTCTATTTAACTAAGTTGGCACACAGAAATAGAAACGATCAGAATTCATTAAACGTTTTTTTTTCTGCTTTTTGTTACTTTTTTCGGATGACTGTGGATATGAGAAAAGTATTTTTTCGTTTTTTCAATTTCCAGCAATTCTTCCATGATTTTGATCATTTTTCGCAAGTCAGTTTCACTTTTCTGTTTCCTAGCGTAAATTAGTACAGTGATTGCAATGGTGCCCAGACAGCGGGTTTCTAAGAAATCGTTTGACCCCATGCTATCGAAAACACTTGATTTTTCCCAGTGAAATATGGTCATCTTCCTGCGTTCTGTAGAAAGCGACTTATCTGTATTGGATAGATTGTATGATCCTCTACTTTTTGGTCAGTGGAACACCCCTATTTGTTGCTATCGCATTCCATCATATCCGATTTCTTCCAAGTATCATCAAACTATTGTCAATATTAATCCATGTCAATCAAACACGCTTGTAATTGGAGACATACAGTGTTTCACATCGCCCAGTATTGCGACCATATAACTCCGTCATCGTATACGCAGAAATACAATCGTTTATGGACAAACAAAGCTCGTCTGCGGCTTTCGTTTTACTCTGTATTTCGTCGTATACAATTATATTTCTCCGTGTACGGTTTAGAGATATACGATCGTCCGAAATGTGATTGTATACGGAGAAACTCGGAGGGAGAGGGATTACTTCATTTTGACAGTAAATCAATAGCGTAAGGTAAGCTAGCAATATACCACAGCATCTGTAATCAACTCAGTAATTTTGAAGGATCAGATATTGCCGGATACAACATAAAAAATTTTAACGATATCTGATAAGCAGAAATCTTTAACTTACGACATCATACTATCAGAAGTTATCTTGTCGAAGAAATCCTATCGAATCTGATAGGATTCTAGGATAGATCTAGCCACTCTGGAAACTTCTTCTTATTTTGACGCATACGTTACTCTACGAGTTAGCTATCTATTGTTAGATTCATATCACAAGCCATCCTGGAACTGAGAAAAAAGTGATCAAGAAAAGTAAGCCGATATTATCATTTTACATGTCGATCTTTACGAGAAAAACTTACCAAGATTGTGAGAGAATGATGAGTTCACATTGAAAATATAATTGAGTGATTTTGCCTCCACTAGAGAGCTATAAAAATTAGGTCCCAATTAGGAATATATAACATCGCTGAAGTTGATCACTAAAATCATATAATTTAGCTTCCTTAACTATACACCTCGACTGATCGACACATCAGTTTGTGTTATGTGATCTTTTCGTATGATATAGTAACATTAACTAATGACTAAAAAGAGGAATTTTAAAAGAAAAGAGGAAAAAGAGGCGGAGTGGGATGCCAGTTTTCAATTGATGAAGACAATAATCCTCTTAACTTAATGTTGATAAATTTCAATGTATAAATAATAATTGATTTATTTTACCAAAATGTACCATCGCTGATAATTTTATTTTTAATTTAAAGCCATGTGATGTTGCGCAAAGTGCGATGGTGATAGAAGCTAATATCTACTAATGATAGTTTTGCTTAAACAAGAAAAATAAAATCATAATAGGAATTCTGAAAGCATTACAGGGAACGAGAATTGAGAAAAGTCGTTCCCACAGGACACTACTTGTGAGTAGAAATGATAAAATTTTAGAATAAATACACTCGTATGGTGTTTACCATTTTTTAAAACATGTTGAATTGTATTTAGATCTAAGACAGTCCAAGTTCTAAAGTTTAGAATAGACTATTCAAAAGAATTATTCCAACACACCAAAACCAGTAGATATAACTGTTTTAAACATTACGATTCCTATCTAAAGCAATATTGAAAGAGTTTAATTTATAAGACTTAGAACTTTCAATAATTCTTAAGAACGAAACTGTGTCACACTTAATCGTATTATCTTCTCATGTATCTTGAGAATAATTCATACACAATGCTATAATTAAAGACGTGCATAGATATTATTAGCAGATATGTTTCTAAAATTATTTCATTTGCTTACTTAATTCCTAAACTAACGAAACAAACACCAGAAGTGCTTCATCACTTTTGAACACATGGTACAAACACATATAAGTCTTCTCGATAAAGTGATTAAAATTTTTCCACTGAATTTTTATTCTAGAAAGAAATAATGACAAGAAAATCGAACAAAGAATCTTTGAAATATTGTCTCTAACGAGGAAAGATCCCCAAGTGATAAATCGTTTTTTAAACTGCAACTATATTCAATCGATAGAGCCTAATGAGTAGATAAATACTCTAGAGTGATTCGAGCTGCTGGGCCTTTGTTGTTGAAATATTGACCATTTAGTAGATTTTTCCAGTAGGATCTCAGTTTTCAAGCGTAATCATACTTTTCAATTTTCATACGAAACATTATTCATACGAAGGTACCGATTAGACTTGCTTGTAGAAATCGGTGCCTTCGTATAAGCAATGTTTCAGATGAAAATTGAAAAATATGAGTGCGCTTGAAAACTAGAATCCTATAGGAAAAATCTACTAAACATTCGAAACCTCAGAGACAAAGATTCAGCAGTTCGAAATGCATCTTTCCTCATCAGAGACAATATTTCAAAGATTCTTTGTTCAATTTTCTTGTCAATACTTCATCCTAGAATAATAATTCAGCTAAAATCATCATCATTCTATCGAGAAGACCAATATGTGTCTTAAGTATGTGGTGAAAAGTAATGAATTATTTTGTATAATTCGCTTGTAAGCACATCGAAAATATAAATATATTTCTTCTTTTCAAATATGATCCATTTTTATTTTTCCACAATAACAATAACGAAAAGAAAAAAAAAAATGTTCAGAATATTTCTTTTTTTTCTATTCATCCTTTTTTGCTTTTGATTTTCGAACATCTTTTTTTGGTGATTTTACTGATGAAGCATTTTTATTTATTGTTGTTTCTTTATTATTTGAATCTATTGGTTTTTGCCATTCAACTGGATTATTACGATACATTGGCCATGGTGGTAATGTTAACTATATATAGAAAGAAATTATTTATTCTATTCATAATTTAAATAAACATACTAAAGCAGAAACCAAAACTCCAAAAAGAACACTATACATAGTCATACTAAATTGTTGCATCATATAACCAGCAAGAAAACCAACAATCTATAATCAAAAAAAAAAAAAAAATATTAGATTAAATAAAAATAAATATAGAATAAAAATTCTTACGCCAAATAAAATAATAATAACTTGAAAAAGTCTTTCAGCCATTTTTTGACCACGAAAATCCTTTAAAAATAGAAAAACTTAAAGATTAATTAAAATAATTTAAGCACTTTTTTTTTACCATATGTGTTGGAAATGGCCATTGGATATCAAGCATTTTTGTAAGTAAAATCAATCGAAAACGTTATAATTCAAATGCCTACCACTAGAATTATTTGATTAAGTGACACGACATCGATCCAGATGGTTGGTCCATATCATCAAAATCTTGAGGTCGCTGCTATCTGTTTATTTTTTTTTAGTCTATGTTAGAGGTGGTATCGATGGTAGAATACACGAGTATGGCTAAAAATCCCGATGATTCATGATTTTATTTTATATTGACGTCAATAATCTCTTGTATTTTTAGTTTAATTTGAATAAATGGAGAAATACAATAAACTAAAATTAATCGGTTCTGGAGCTTTTGGTCAAGCATGGCTTGTTCAACCGAAAGAAGAAGAAAAAAAATTCGTTATGAAAGAAATAAAAATTGCTAAAGTAAATTTTTATTTATTTAATTGAAATTCTCGTTTTTTTTTTTTGGAATAGATGGTCAAAAAAGAACGTGATGATGCACGAAAAGAAGTATATTATTAAATTAAGAAAAGAAAAAAATTTTTCAAATTTCAATTAACGTTTTTTTTTTGTCTCTCAGGTTAAAGTTCTCAGTGAAATGAAACATCCATATATTGTTTCATATATCGATTCATTTGAAGGTATTTAATTAATAAAATATTGATATGTTTTATTTTATTTTTTTTCTAATTAAGATCCAGTAAGTTTATTTATCATAATGGATTATTGTGATGGTGGTGATTTACATTCACGTGTACAAGCTCAACGTGGAATTTTATTTAATGAAGATCAAATACTTGATTGGTTTGTACAAATAACTCTTGCACTTAAACATGTTCATGATAGAAAAGTACTTCATCGTGATATTAAATCACAAGTAAATAATGAAAATAGAACGAAAAAAAAAAACAATTTTCATATGAAATTTTTATTTCAGAATGTTTTTCTAACACGTGATGGTTCAGCAAAATTAGGCGATTTTGGAATCTCAAAAGTTTTAAATGCGTAATGAATTTGAAATTTCTTTTTTTTAATTTATTTTGAATTGATTTTCGCTTTTTTGTATAGTACATGTGATTTTGCACGTACACAAATAGGTACACCTTATTATTTATCACCTGAAATTTGTCAACAAAAACCATATAATAATAAATCAGATGTTTGGAGTCTTGGTTGTGTTTTATATGAAGTAACTACTCTTAAACATGCTGTAAGAAATTATATAATATAAAATTTATATAAAATTATTTTTCTTTTATAGTTTGATGCTAATAATATGAATGGTCTTGTTATGAAAATTATTCGGTAATAATTGATATTTTATACAAAACTAAAAAAACAAAATTTAATTTCTTTCATTTTTTTTTTGTAGTGGTTCATTTAATCCTATTCCACCGAAATTTAGTGGTGATTTACGAACTTTAATAGCATCTATGCTTAAACGAGAACCTCGGTATAATGATAAATTAGAACATTAATTGAGTTTTGTTTTTTTTTCTGCTTAAGACTACTGCAATTTGGTTTTTTTATTTTCGAGATTTGATATATAGTGAGAAAGTACGAGATATCATTGCGAAACATTGAAATCTTTATTTTTAACAAAATAGAAAATAACATTTAATCAGATTTAAGAAATAAACTATAAGTATGAAAAATTCAAACTATTTTTTCGAACTTTCAGTCATCAACATAGATATGTCGGTTAGTAGAGAAAAGATTTACACTTACACTCACACTCAAGAAGAGCAGTACGAATAAGAGTTATCATTTATATACACATCTACTACGATGAATCATCGTTAGACATAACAATCAAATCTCCTCAAGCAAAAAAAGTTCGCTGAAATTTACTTTTGCTTATGTTTTTCGCTGAACGGACACTATATCAAGTACAGACTTCGCTTGACATATTAATGATGAATAATACATAAAGTTCAGTAGGGAGTAGAATACTACATGGGTACAAATTTTCGTACCCGTACTCTACCCGTAAATTTCATACTCAAATTTTATTCGTACCGTAGTCATAATCAAAATTCAGAAAATCAATTCACTATTTTACTTAGCTTGAATGGATCAGAATAAAATAATAATATTTATATGATGACGATAACCAATTACGAAAAACTACAGGAGTAATATGCCAGGAAATAATAAGAGTCATAGTCTCTAGCGTTCGTTCAGTTTTGCTAAATATTCTTTCATTCGTTGTCGAAATACATAATGAAACCATAGCTAAATGAGATAGTTGTTTATAAACAACTGAATAAGTTTACTATCACTTTAACATTTTAGAATCTTTTTGACAAAAAAAAAAATTCTTTTTCATGCAGTTATGTATTTCATCGAATCCATAGAAATCGATATCCTTGGAATGCGTCATCATTTTTTCGATTGAATGAGCTCAATAGGTCGTCGATAGTAGGTAGATTGATACGTGGGTAAAAAATTTTGTACCCGTACTCTACCTGTATGGATATGCGGGTATCCGGTCCATGGGCTGCAGGTCCTTTCAGACTCAAGTCCGAGTCTACAAAAACGTAGACGTTCAACTCCCGAGATTGATTGCATGGAACATATTCATGCTTAATCTTGTGTGCATAAATACAACTAAAACTATTCCATATAGCTGTGATACTGTTGGTTTGACGAATTTTGTTTGTGAATTAACTGTTCACTTTCAATTTTTTTGCTAATATAATGCTCTTTTTAATTAAGCGAAAAGTTTTAATTTCTTACGAATCAAGTGATAGGAGAATGAACAACAAGAAATAACTATACATTGATTTTTTATCTTACTTAGAGTAGCCAATAAATAGCTAAAATTTTGATTCTTCACTTAGTCATATAAATATCGGATATCGGGCTCGAAAATCCAGATCCATAAAAACGTGGACTCACAGCTTCCTGAAGTTTAGAGAAAAAAAAACTATATATCCGAAAAAAAAGGATCAAATATTCTTGTTTTTACAATGTACAATAAGAATATATCGAGTTTTTGTCTTCCTATTTTTTTTGTATATATGAATATATATTTTAAAAAAAAGCATCAGTAGTCTTAAGCAAGAAAAACCAAGAAGAAAAATTCAATTAAAGCGTATTGCACATAAGTTTCGATTTCTATTACTATATAGCGAACGTCCATCTGTTAATACAATTTTACGAAAACAATTCATCTATCGACGTATTCCAAAATATTTAGCAGAAGAAGTATAGTTCTCTTATTAACGATTATTTGGTTTTCATTTTCGATATGATATAGGTACATCAAGCTGAATTTAATCATACTGTTTTACATGGTCAAAGATTATCTGTTGATCTTGCGCATCCAAATCCACCGCCAATATCTCGTCCATCGGGAGTTCCAAAAGCAAATGTTATGCCTCCTCCTCCTGCACCAGTTTCGGCTCGTCCAAATTCGGTAGCATCAAAAGCATCACCTTACGAACCGATGAAGGCATATGGAGGTGCATCACCTATGAAACGTCCAGTCTCCGCAAATCCTACTGCTGCCAATCGGTTTGTTAACAAAAATGATAATTGATAATTTCAAAGTTATGAATTTTCTTTTTTTCAGGGGATCACAAGAGAGAAAGTTGAATGAAGCTAATCGAAAATCGATTATATCTGCTGATAAAGAAAGTGAGATAGACAAACGACGTAAAGAACCTGCCAAACAAAAAGAAGCACGAGAAAAACAAGTTAAAGAAGAAGTAAGTTTAAACAAACAAACAAACAAACACTCTTGTTATAAAACTTACGTATATATATATATATATATATTAGGAAGAGAATTTAGCAAAAAAACAAAAAGAATTAATTGAAAAAGGGAAACAAGCACTTATCGATCGTGATCGAGAACGTAGTCGTTTGCTGTTAAGTCATAGTACTCCGGTAAGAGTGTTATTATCTGTATATATGTATCGATTTTGTTCTTATAGGATCTACCAGGCATAAGTAACCAACGTGCTACACCACCAGTAGTCCTACAGCCTAAAATGAATCAAGTATCTACTCCTTCATCAGCTAGAGAACCAGTATGTTAATTCGTCTAATATCATATTTTATTTACTTTCTTTTAAACGAAATAAAGGTTGCAGCATCACCGATTCCTAATGTAGCAAAAGCAGGTAATTATGATCAATATCATGAACTATTAGATCAACATAAGCAGAAAATGGCTGATGGAGAGAGGAATATGGATCAATGGAATAAAAGTATATATGTACAGAATATCCTCAAAATCACGATTACATTTTAAATACGTATAACTTCATTATTAATTAAGCTTAGTCAAATATTTTCATTGTATCGATTATGAAAATTTTTGCAATGATAGGAATAAATTATTTTCGAAAACAGTATCAGTTAGTCAATCTTTTCAAAAACTATTTCACAAATACTATTCAAACAGTCGTAAGAGATATATGAATGATTTAAAATCTCCATCATAGCCATATAAACTGAAGTCAATAAAGAAAATAGAAACTTTATATATTCTATTATGATACTGAATAAATGCAAAATTTTTATATTGACAGCCGGTTATTATGATCTTTGAAGAGTACTTATATATTTTATCTATAAGATTAAAAGCTTATAGCCAAACTAAAACAGCTTAGAATTGGTATTTACATATTAGACCAAAAGATAACGATAGTGAAGTCATTTAAGTACTTTGGATCTGTCTAGATTAGTAAAAATACTGACTGTCAACACATGCTTCTCTAAAGAATCATTGAGACAATGTTTCTTTGTTTACATCTTTCTTCATTTTGCCTAGGTTTTCTCCTTGCTTCTCCAAACTCAGCAAGAAGCATTTGAAAGAAAGTTTAGAATAGTGGTTCGTTTAGTTCACTATGCTTCATTCGTAGGTGTGGTGGATCTATTCTTACTCCAATAGAGTCATACCTGCTCTTCTCTCCATAGCACTATTCTCCAGGAAACAGCTTAGTTCATTTGTATAAAATAGATGTATGACCTTTTGATCTTCTTTTTCTGTGGGACCGATTTCATACACTATGTTTCTTTATTACACTGTTTGTCTCCTCATTTTCTTTCGTTGCTATCTTTAGATTTATCATTATGTTTCTTGTAAGTATTTACGCATGTTACAATAAAATAGAACATAACACTAAAAAATTAAAAAACTTACAACTTTCTTCTCTTAGATAAAAAATATTGGATTAAGCTTGATTAATTTATAGAATTATACGTATTTTACATATTAGTGATGACTTCTGAAACAGCACTATGTAGTTATTAGAGATCTATTTTTTGAAAATCTTACATTTTAGTTAATCAACTTCAAAAACCTAATCCTCACGTTCAAGTATATCGAACACCAGTTGCCGGTAATCAAAATTTACGTCCAACACCAGGGTAAATATTTATGAAAATTAAAGTTTTGTCTGGTGATATTTATTTTTTTCTTATGCATTACATTTGCTCTCGATTTATTATAGTTTACAGAGTTAAAAGTTTATTTTCAGTTTTTAATATGTAAACGTGATAAATGTTGACTATCAGATAGTATGAATATTTTTGTAATATACTTAATCAGATCAGTAACATAATCCTAATAATTGTCTCTTTCTTTTTGGAACACAATGAATGCTTCGTTCAAAAAAATAATTACAATATTTCCTAAATTTCTATAATTTTTGACTAGTAAAAATAAGATGATTTATTTTTCTACCGGCAGATTCAATAGTCCAATATCTTTTTGCTACAGGTAATACTAGCTGTAGCTCTGAGGAGAAGGACGTAGAATTCTTGTGCTCATCATACATACCATTTTCAGGATTATTCCATGGTTGGTGGCATTGAGGTTCGAATGTAGTACCTTGAGATATACGTTGAACAGTGCAGCCACTCAGCCGTCGCGGTAGCCCTGAATAGAACAGACAATATGTTGTATAAGGACATAACCTTTAAAATGAACTTATAAATCCCAAGAAGCGATGAATCAAAATAAAATTTGTAATTATTTTAGTGCAAATGTTGGTCGACCAGCAGCACTAAGAAATGAATATCTAGAAAATAAACGTCAAGCTCAAGCGAACAAAGCTCGTGGACAAGGTTACGGTGCGGTAAGATATTTTTCACGCTGTTTACTTCCTTCTAAAATAATTAACTTTAGGGAGCAGCTGCTGCTATTAATCCTAATGTTGGTGGTGTTGGTCAAGTAGCTGCTGAAGTGAATCGAAATCTTGAAGAAGTTCGTCGAAAAAATCTTTTAGGTAAACCAGAAGCAATTGGAAAACCTCCGGCTGCATTGAAAAAATTACCTATAAATAAAGTAATTATGATTTATTGATTAGAATCTTTTATTTTATTTTATTTTATTTTTCTTATTTATTTAGCCAACTAGTAATAATCAAGTCGATGAAAAATATCGTTCAGCTTACGATCAACAAGTTGTTCTAGCTCAAAAAGAAAAAGAAGTAAATATTTACAAAAAAAAAAAAAAAAAAAAAAAAAAGAAAAGTAAATGTGTCACTTTTTCTTTCTGCTTATTTAACAGAAACAAGGTCAAGAAGCTTTAAAAAAAATAGAACCAGTCAATAATAAGCTGACCGAAGTATTAAATGATATTGGTGTTCGACCATCTTCTAGGTTAGTTGTAATCAAATTTTTAAACTATTTCTTTTTACAAACAAAATGTTTTCATTCTAGTTTGGATCAAGAGAAAAAGAAAGCTATTTTACAAAATGTTAATGAACGAAGTGTTCGAGAAGCTTGGCAAGAACATGGCGGCCCACCAAAATCTCGTTCACAATGGAATCAACAACCAGCGCTAAATTCAGCAATTCTTAATCGTCAATCTATAATGATTGATACATGTTTAACTGATTTAAATGTTCAAGGACAAGCAATAAATATAGGCAATGTAAATACACCTAATCGATCACAATGGGGTAGTGGACCACGAGGTACAATTATTAATGCACTTGAACATGCGAATGTTTATGATCATACAATGTCAAGTACAATGAACACTGAAACATCGAATATTAATTTAACAGCATTAGCAAATCGAGTTAATCCAAATAGAAAAAATGAAACTTATATTATAAGTAGTACAAAATCAGTTACTTCTTCTAATCCTACAATTGATATATCAAAAAAACCGACCATAGAAAATGATTTAGTTGTAGAAGAATTGAAAGAAACATTAAAATCTCAATCGAAACAAGACAAAGAATTAAAGTAAGAAAAAAAAAACTTAACATTGATTATTCTATTATTTAATTTTAAAATAGAACTAAAATAATACCAGACAAAGACGAACTCGTTCAATGTTTAACAACAGGACGTTTTGATGCTAAGAATAAACGAGTAAGAGTAATTTAATTCATAATATAACAATTATTATCTATAAAACAATACTTATCTCTTATGATATCGAATTAGGAATGAACACAGTCAGTCGCTTTTGATCTCTATCTCGGAATCATTTTCTCAATATTTATATCACACAGACTCTTCGTATGATCTCAAGAAGAAAGGCAAACATATAGATCGAACACTCTTTGAACTGTAGCATATATTTATAAGCATAATATCAATGTATATGTTTGAATGTTAAAATAGACCATAGGTCTCGATGTGGTGTAAACTAGTTCCTTCTACTTTTTACGTCGCGTCTGCGAAAATTTCAAGTCATTACTGGAAAACTATCTAGCAAATTTCTGAAGACAGTTTTTTTGAGTCATTTCTATTAGACAGACTATCAAATTTTGAGCTCCTTCCATTTCTAAAAACTATCGAGAGTCCTAGAGTAGGCAATGGGACAGTTGCACATTTTCCTTCTACAAATCATAAGAATATTGTAGATTATCTTAAACAGAATGACGAAAATTTCGTTCATTGTTAATTAAAATCTTAGTATGATAATGATAAGTCAAAAATTCTTAACCCTAATCAAGATCTACTGTTGCTATAATACGTTATTATAACTTGCTCACTACGTAAATCGGAAGGTTCACATTTATTAGTAATCAGAACTGTTAGTTGAATATAGTCTTGTTGAATTATTCTATTATTATTAGCGTTATATTAATAAATTAAATTTTTTGTTTAGCTTCTTCGTACAGTTTCAAATCCTGAATTACATAAAATTGATGAATTACCTGAAGAAACATTGATTGAATCAAGAAAATTAAATCGAAGTTTAACTGATATTATTCAATCATCTCAAGAACCATCATTTTCAAGTAATACAAAGAAAACGAATATAACTAAGAATAGTAATGATTCAAATACAATTGATGAAAAAACAGAATCTGATGATGAAGATGATATACATACATTAACATTAGCTTTACAAAGCTATTTAGATGATGATGATGATGATGATGAAAATGAAAATGAAATAAAACATTCAGCAAGTGAACCTGTGATAAAAACAGATAAATCAAAAGAATTAATAATACAAAATGATGATTATAATGATGATGATGATATTTGGTGTAATCAAGAAGATGAAGATAATCTTGAACATCGTGTTCAACTTGATCGAGAAAAAGAAAAACACTTACGTGAAGTTCTTGGTGATGAAACATTAGAAATCGTTCGTGAAGCACTTAAAGTATAGAAATTTTTAAACATATTTCATATATGAAAATTTTTTCTGCTGGCTTGTTTTTTTCTTTATTTATTTTAGAAAAATGAAGGAGATACACAAACTTTATGTAGTCTTTTACCAGAAGATAAACGTTATTTAGTTGATACAGATATTTTATTAACATTGATTACAATGAACGCACGATCTATGTCAAAATAAATATCTGCAATAAGCTGGA
>CAJNOL010000968.1:0-32448 GCA_905250125.1 Rotaria sordida | reverse complement strand
GAACTCATTTTATCAATATAGTGAATTTTTGGATCAGGTCGAGTTGGAATACGATTAGCAGGTACAATATAGACAAAACCTTCAGATTTTTCTAATTGTAATGGTAATATTTTTCCTTTTCCTAATGGAGCTGAAATAACTAAATCACCTTCTGATGTCCATTGAATATTAGTACCAAGACGTTCAAATATTCGATTACCATGAATAGAAATAAGTATTGGAATATCATTGAAATCAAGATGAAATTTTTGTTGATTGAAAAGATTTATCAATGGAATAATATCTACAGAACCATACCAATCATTTGATTGTGTTGGTGAACCAACTGCTAACCAACATTTATCATTTTGAATAGAAAAACTTTGTCCAAAATGTGCATTATTTTGTAAATGTTCTAATGTTAATATAAGACGAGGTTGAGATTCAATAGCATACATATATAATTTTCCTTGATTAGCTGGTGCACTAATTAAAAGAACTGGAGATGATGTTATGTGACTAATACATGATGAAGGAATTATTTGAAGTGAATAACCAAATTTTGATTTTGCATTTTCACCATAGATTGTAAATGATGCATTATTAATTGTTAATTGACGATCAGATCTATGTTGTTTATTTATAGAATCTGAACTAAGAAAAATCCAAACAGCTCCTTGTTGTGGTTGATCATAACCATGTGGTTGTGCATAAGGACTTGTAATAATTAAATCTAATAATTTATCATTATCAAGATGTCCTGTATGTAATTCAAATCCAATAGTATCATGTTCATTAACACCATCAATACGTATAAATGGTTTTATTTGAAGACCATCTTTACTACCAGCAAAAATAAATATAGCACCACGATAACCATATCCATGTGATGGACTACTAATAACAAGATCATTAAAACCATCATTATTCCAATCAAGAGTAGCTAATCCCGTACCAAATCGATCACCATCACAATCAGGTGATATTAATGTTTGATCAGCTATTTGTTCAATAATACTGATATTACCTTCTGGAATAGGAGGTTGGTCTTCTTTTCCATAAATAATAAAAACACGACCACCTTGTGAACAACCAAAATTATAATAATCAGGTGCAGATATAACAAGATCAATTAAACTATCATTATTAAAATCACCAAAAAGTGTTGTATAACCGAATGATGCATAACTTTGATTTGATATGAGACCTGTATGAATTTCATTATATTGTAATGTTGGTAATGATGAATAAGAATGACTAGAAAATGGAAGATAATTTGATGGTTTTGAACGAATATATGTTATTGATTGTTGTTCTTGTTCATATATAATTGAATGAGGTATTGAACAATTTAAATAATATGGATTATTACTTGGTATTTGACATATATCAGTACCTTTTTCATACATAGCTATGATTTGATCCCAATATCGAACTGTTTGATGAGCCATATTTAATAAACCTCCATGATAATATTCATAAAGATGATCAAGTAAAAATGTATTATTATAAGAATATTTTGGATATTCAAAACCAAGAAATAAAGCATCAGCAAATCGTCCAACGAACATTAAATCAGAACATACTTGAACACGTTCAGCAGTTGCATTTGTTTCTAATGGTGAATCATATTCAATAGCATATCTTTTATAAAGTTCTTGTAATTCAATACTTGGCACATACCATTTATTAGTTAAACCTATAGAATAAATAAAATAACATAAAAAAAAAACAAAAACAAAAACAAAAACGCAATTTTACCGATATAAGCAATAGGTAATTCATAATCAATAACACTATCACCACCTGGATCAACACTTGAATGTGCCATTTCTTCATCTCCATTAAAACTTTCCCATGCTGTTGCATCAATAAATCCATTTGGACAACCTGTTAAACTACCATGCCATACAACATCAGCTATTTGATGAGATGCTACACCAAGAAGAAATGCAAGAAATTTTTGTCCTTGTATATTATCTGCTTGTAAAGGTGGTGGATATCGATCACGCATATATTCAATAGCAATCTTCATGAATGGATACCTAAAAGAATTTATTTAGAAAAGAAAAAAAAAAAAAACTTCAATCTTATGATTTTTATTACCAATGTGTATCTTCAGCAACTTGATGTAAAGTACCATGATAACATACACCATCATACATAACATCAGGATAGGGAGATCCACCTTGTAATGCATCTTGATGTTGAAGAGTATAATTTCGATAGATAGGTTGATGTAACCAAAGATCTTGTGCACGATGTGACACTTCGATATGTGTTACAATACCACATCCGAAGACGAAAAATGGTAATGAAAAAACAAAGAAGATAATACTTGTTAACATGAAAATGTTTGTCGAATAAATGTCGTCTGCTATGTTTCACAGATAGTGATTTTATTCTGATAATTTTTTGAAGAATATCAACAGATGACAAAAGCTCCCATGAATAGTCAATTGCATTTGACCATATGTGCTTTATGGAAATCCTAATATATATAATAGAATAGTAATAGTACATTACAGAGATATTTTGTTTGAAATACATACACCCAAGATTCAAATGTAATGATGTATTGACAATATTTTTTTTTCTTTCTTTTCTCTTCACGAACGTATTTGTTGAATTATAGAACCAGTTATAAAACAGTAATGATTGATGTCAGGCGTTGACATTTTTCATAAGAAATCATCATACTTTCGAGATTGGTTTGAGAAAAACTGAACGAAATAAAAGTGTGAATTGATATTATATGTTCATGATGATACTTGTTTTTTTGTATGATTTCTTATTGTTTAATATTTTACAATATCGATATCTTTTTTGAGGAAACTATTACATTTCAAAACTTTAGGTAATCTATTGGTTATCATTTAAATCTGTGCCATAAATAAACGAATCGATTTAGCTTCGATATTTCAATATTGAGAGAAAACAACATGCCATTGAACATCAATATAATTGAGTTTGTTCTAAATGTCAAGTAATATCTCGTTGCATAGACCAAGGATATTAACTGTTGAATGGTTCATTTTAATGAGAAATGCCTTGAATTGCCGTCTGCTTATATATGTGTTTGTATTGATTCTTTATCATACCTGACATTGTCCTTCTTGATAAGGTTAAACGACTCGATAATAAATGTTGTGTCCTTTGATTCCAATCAAGTTTATTCATAAATGATTACTAATGTTTCGTCAAATATAGAATTATCAATAACGATTGAGTCTATTCAATCATGTCACGCTGTATAGAAATATTTGAGTAGCGATCGATCTCTTCAAGATAGAAAATATTAATTTTATAATAAAACTATTAAAAAAACTTGATATAAAAAAAAACAGTAAACTATTCGAACCGTCGGTTGTAATAGAACATTGACAACATGGACGAGCATGCATATTTTTAGATTTTCTTTATATATTTAAAAAAAACACGTTTTGCTTTAATAATGATTTCATTGGGTTTAGAATAAATACTTAAAATGAATTCCTTTTCAATTTCAAATTCAAAATCGATCTAAAATTTTTATGAAATCTATAATAGATCATTAAAAATAATATGTTCATATCGAATTTATCAATTCGACGTAACATATTCATGTTTTGCGTAAAAAGAAAACATTATGTACGACATACAGAGTAGTTAGTGCAGTCAGCCGCTTTAGAAAGAAACAAAGAGACAACGTTAAGATAGTTACTGTAGGTGGTCATTTTTATCTAACACCTATTTGATCTTTCTTTTCTCTGTTAACATGGAATTGAATCTGTAAAATAAATATGTAAATCAGTCAGGTATTGCATGGGTCACATGTGTGAGTGAAATCATAATATATCTTTTTTCATTAATTTAGAACAAAACAAAAAAAGAGGAATAGTTTCTTTATATCTAAAACCGTTTTATTATACTACTCTTGAAAGTATTCGTGTGGATCGGTGTTTTTTTTTATGAGACGCATAGTCATTCACTCAATCACCTACACTCATATCTCACACCCTAAAGTTTTGCGATTGTACGATTTCAATTGCACACTGCTGTAATACGATAGTCAACAGCGATCACATCCTTTTTTTTTGCAACAAGAAATGGCCTCTTTCAATGACACTAACAATATTGGTATACATGTTTGTGAAAGAAGGATACTTTTGAAAAAGTTGTCCAGATTGTCTCATCGCGAAAGTGATTCTAGGAAAAACATTGCTATTCCATATCTAGAACAAAATTAGCTTGTAGAAACAATCTAAGAATTTAATAACGGTGTGTTTTCGCGCGTGAAGAAAGAATGGTTGCGTTGTTCATCGAAAAAAATTAGATCAAAAGATTAAAGATGCACATAATATAAATGTAGTATAAGTACATATCAGATCCTGGTGTAGTGACCCAAATTGTACAACTACATGCGGATTTATGCAAAAAGCATGGATAGAGGATTAACGAACTTACACTGTACCATTTGCCGTTTGCCTTCTCATCTCGAATATCGTTGTATAGCATTTAACTCAAGCACCAGTCAAACAGTGTTCTAAATGATCTCTTGTGTATGGCTCTAGATCAGTTAGTTATAGTCGTAGCCAGATTAATTCACCATTGGAATGTCACTCTCGACGTGCTCTATTTCTACCTATAGAATTTGACCTTTGAGGTAACAAAATATAACGGCGAACCGAGCCTATATATCATTGTATTCTCTCTTATTTGGAATAATTCTGCAAAATAAAAATTCTGTTTCGACAACTTCGATTGGAGTAGAATGAAGCCACATAATGAGATCTATTGAAGCGACGTTGAAATCTGACATGAGATTGCTCTTCACTTTTTCTCACATCTTGACAATGAAAGTCATCAATAATCAAAGTTGAATATCGACATTGTAGTCATTAATTGGGCCCTTGAGGAAGGCCAAAACCATTGAGAGTTTCCTTCAAAACGTCTTTGAAGGCATTTTTTTCGGAAAAAATCAAAGTTTTCTATAGAAATCAACTAAAACAAAGCGCCTGCTTACCAAAAGGCCTTAAAATGCCTTCTTCTATAAGAATCCATGCATTGGGACGAAGAAATCACGTTATTCACAAAGTTTCGAGAAAAAGGTCCTTAAAGGCATTTTTTCAAAAAAAAACTCAGGTTTCTCCGTGGAAGTCAACTAAAACAAATAAGGATGTCTGAAGAGCATCAACCCCATATATCCGGATTTAATATAATGGTGTTTCACTTAGAAGATTTTGGGGAGGTGTCCATGATTTCCCTGAGAAAGTGTTTACCTGTACAAGTATGGGTTGGAAGGTATAGGTGTTCCTACCGTGGTATACAAGTTTATTTTGATTCATAGATACTTAATGAATACCTGCAGGAGTTTCTGCGTGATGAATGGTGTGGGTGTTAGGGTTCGCGCTCACGAAAAGCGACGAGCACAGTTAAGATATATGTGTTTTCTTCTCTCTCTATTTATTCTTTGAGAAAGTAAATGTTTATATACGCACATGAAAAAACAAGGACAAAATAGAAAAGAATATAGTGGTTAATCAAGGACAAAGAAAAGTAATAGAAACGAAAATATCAAAGAAAAGAGAATAGATAGAATTGAAGTATATGTTATAGAAATGCACTGTAACACTCATTTAGTGTGGGTTTACACAAGTTAAAATAATTACTGAAACGATTAGAGGAATTAAAAAACAAAGAATGTTTGTTTTAAATTTTATGACCTTCGCCGCTTAATCATCGCTTGTGAGGAGCGAACGCTTTCAATGTATGCATGATTCAAAAAACACCTTTGTTACTATCATTTGATTGATGATCTTCATCTCTATTTGTAGTAAATTTATTGATTTCTTATGAAATGATATCGAAAGTACTCATAATCTACAGTTTTTGATTAAAAAAAAATTGTCAGCTTTTATCTTGTTCGATATTAATAAAATTCCAGAAGAAGCTAAGTCTAGTATGATCCTATTGTGATCGATAAATTTCAGTAAGATTTTAAAACTCATTCCCTCAAACACCTGATAATTATATCAAAAAAATTGAATGTGAATAGTTATTATATAATGATGTTTCTTTACCAAAACTGTGAACATCTTCAAAATCCAATATCTCAATCCAAGTTCGCTATGAGCACGTAATATTTTAAAATTATTAGTTTAACGGAAAAAGCGTCCATCTGATCCCAATATGGTGAATATTCCTAACTTTCAGTATACGACCTTCCATAGTACGTGCTAGTAATCTCGACATCGATCACTGGTAGATACTTGAATTGAATTTTCAAAGGATATCCGTTGTTGATCCTTGTATCGGAAAAATACTGTTGCTTTGAAAGAACATCACCAGCTAATGAGTAGATTTGACCAGTCTCAAGATTTTCTAAACGTACTTTTTTTTGTTTGGATACGCAAGAATTTTACACAGTAGAGTAAAGTATTGTTATATGTTTCCCGAACAAATATAAACAGTCCTTGTTTTTATACTTATAAATGATATTCTTGTGATGAAATAGTCATATTTTGAACTGAATCTCTAAACATTCATTGTATGCTGACAAATCTTGCTCGCACTGATGATTTGATTAACGAATGCTTGCAGTTATCATATATTAAGAATGTTTAGAAAGAGCATTCAGCCATCTTATTTCTTCTTTTTCTGTGTACCTCCTTGTACAATGGCTGAACATTGGCTAGTCTACACAGCTTGAAACTAGATTTTTGGAACATCCGATCAGATAATCAGCGTATTTCTTTCGTTCATTCGCTCTATCTAATGAAAATGGACGACAAATAAGCATTGATAGGAGAGAGAATGTGTTAGATTCAATGATCGATTGAAGATTCAAACAAGCTATCAATATGTTAAAAAGAACGGAAATGTGTATTTGCAACAAAGAAATTTGCTCATTTCATTGAGCGTTTGTACGCAACAAGTTATTCCTCTCATGCACAGAACAAAAGCTTATATGGAAGACAACATAGGTAATAGGAACAGTAGTCACAAGAGAGCAGAACAGCCATAAAAATTTTAATTCGGAAGGAAAAATAATGATAAATTGGTACTTTTTTTACGGCGCGGTCATATCAGTTTTCACAATGCTTTTCTAATTTTGCCTCAATTTCACTAATACGCTTGACTATATGAATAATGTCGTGATGATCATTTGGTTTATACTTTTGTTGCATTGTAAGTGCCCGTTCCCAGATGTCCAGAGCTTCGTTATACTTCTTTTGTTTTGTAAGAATATTGCCGATATTTGTGAGAATATGAACGGTCTCGGGATGACCGCCGTGGAAATAAATGTCTTGTATTGTTAAGGCTCGGTCAAAAGTTTCGAAGGCTTTGTCATACTTTTTCTGTGCCGTCAACACACAACCAATATGTTTTAGACTCTGTGCGGTGTCCGGATGACCATCAGGATAATATTTTTCTTGTATAGTGACTGCGTCTTTATAAAACATGAGAGCTTCGTCATATCGTTGTTGAATTTCGTGAACGTGACCGATGTTTATCAGACTATCGGCAATTTCCGGGTGGCCATTAGGGTAGCAGTTGTCTTGCATTCTTCGTGCACGCTTGTAGAGTCGAAGCGCTTCATCATAATTTCTCTGTCTCTCGTGAACACATCCCATATTCTTGAGACTCTGAACGATGTCGGGATGTCCAGTGGGATAATGTTTCTCTTGTATTTCTAAAGCTTGTTGAAAAAACCGCATGGCTTCATCGAGTTTATCTTGACTAAGTAAGACACAACCGATACTATTGAAACTATCAGCAATCTCGGGGTGCCCAGATGAGTAGTATTGCTGTCGTATTGTTAATGCCTTCTGATAAAATTTGAGTGCTTTCTCGAAATTCTCTTCTGTTTTGTGAACCCGGCCAATATTGTTAAGACTATGAGCGATGTCAGGATGAACACCAACAAAAAACTTCTCCTGCATTGTAAGCGCTCTTTGAAAATAGGAGAGAGCCTCTGCATCGAGCCGTTGTGATTCAAGGATGGTACCGATATTGTTAAGACTCTGAGCAGTATCAGAGTGACCGTCAGGAAAATGCTTTTCTCGTATGATCAATGCCCTTTCAAAGAACTTTCTAGCTTTATCATATCTTCCGAGTCGACGAAGGACACAGCCCATATTGTTTAAATTCTCAGCAATGTCAAGATGATCACATGAGTACCATCTTTCGCGTATTTCCAACGATTCTTGAAACGATTGGAGTGCTTCTTGGAATCTGCCTTCTTTGCGGAAGATGGAACCAATACTAGTGAGTACATATGCTGAATCCTTGACACGAGGCGGATCAACACTCATCATTCTCTTGTAAGAGCTTTCATAATAGTTCCGTGCAGTTTTCCATTCTCCTTTGAAATCTAATGCTCGACCGATATTATGCTCGATCCATGCAAGATCTTCACCGTGAGGATCAGCCATCAACTTTACGAAATATTTCAAAGACTTCTCATACTGACCCATATTACATATTAGACGTCCGAACATGACGACGACACTCATGTCTGCAGCTAATGAACGTATCTCTTGGATATAATTTTGTGTGATGGCTCGTCCTTCATTTGATGCACTCATTTTGATTATTCTCACATCGGCTTCATTTTGTATATTGTCGATTCGGAATACGGTGTTTAGATCGAAGAGAACTTCCTGTTCGGCAGAAAACTCACTGAATTTAGCTACATCAGCGAAGACAATGCCGTCGTCGACTTGTTGCAATCGAATTTCGAATAGAACTGGTACAATATTGGTGCGTTTCGTGAACTTTGTGGCAAATCCCAGCGCCTGTGAGCGAAGTCGACTGGTGGACAAGTATCCATTCATCGAGATGAGTTTACCGATATTATCTTTGATTTTGTTCAGTTCATTATCACATAGTTTGCCTCCACGATAAACAGTCAATGTTCGTTCTTCAGATGAAATCATCTTTTGATGTTCACGATCGAGACTTTCCGATAAATCTCCAATAAAGAATCGAAACGTATACAGTAGATCAATATCTTCACTCTTCAGTGCTTTGTTGACTAATTTATAAATGAATGACTGTTTCGTGTACCATCGAATAGCTTCGTTCGGTTGATAATGACGTTCAAATTCGTCAATCATTCTTCTTTCTCGTGAATTGCCTCGATAATAGTTGCGACACATGTCGAGCATTTGTTTTTTGGCTTCCTGATTGCGTGGAAGATGTTGAATAACATCTCGAAAAAGTTGAAACCAGAGAAATTCGGCTGACTCTTTAGACAAAGTTTTCGCTATCCGTTGATTTTGATCGAAGAAACTAAACGTCTCTAATTGTTTCTGAAAAATAGATATTTGTTCTAGAATGGAGTCACACAATGAGTTTAAGTCTACGTAGATATCAACGATCTTCGGGTATTTATCTTTGAGATGTTCGTATCTAGTCTTTTTGAGGCAGAAGATGAAGATGCAATCGACTTGATACAGATTAACAACGCGTGGTAAGAATTGAGATGCGCACGCCCCAGATATGATCAAGAAGACTTTCTCGTATTGAATCGATTGAATATAGGTAATACACGTTTCCAGATCTTTATGAAACATAGTATAATGGTTAATATCACGTAAATATTGCATTGTGGTTTCTGTATCTAAATTTGAATCAATCTTTGGATCGAACCAGAGAAGAGTTATCGCTTCCTTGTTCTCATCATTAAGCGTACTGTCAACCGGATGTGTTGAAATTATAGCACTGGTTGGACTGGACGTGCTAACTGATGGTGTCACTGTCGCCATGCACTTTCACAAATAGAGTATGGTCAACTCGTTTCTTCTATGGATGGAAGTAAACAAGAGGCAAGTAAATATTGATAACAGAATATACAGAGGTAATGTTTCGATAGAATGAAGAGGTCTTATTATCTACCTTGTCTTTCGAGTTGTAGCATGCGTCTTTGTCATCTCTTATATACTGACGTCTTTTTATATGACTTAGAAATAAAATGAAACAATATGCGCTGATTGCTTTATGTCTTATCAGGAGCGATATGAATTGTCATATAAGAACATTTATGACGGTGTATCAAGAGTTTTATTAAGCAATATTCTCTCCCTAATATTACACGATATTGTTTCATATTACTTTGCATCAGTAGTCATATTTAACGCAAAACTTATTCTCATCTCGTCACATGTCGAACATTTTATCGCTCCTTTTCACAAAAACAAAGTCGACATGCAAATTTTATTGAAGAGAAACAAGAATGCAAAAGTATTTATCATGACAAAAGAAGCAAATAAAAGGTCATATAAAGAAACGAAGGAAAAGGAAAATTCATCAGGCATGGGCAAGTAGAAAGATTAATACCAAGAAAGACGAATGTCACAAAGAATAGAAAAACAAATTTGTCAGTGCAGTCCCATAAGGAACCAATGTGTAGAACTCACAAATTCTGACTGTAATAAATTTATGGTATATTGCCAAAGATGTTAAAATAATTTATTTAAAAAAACGCGAAATGTATTAATAAATCAAAGTTATAACAATTCTTTTAGTTAATACGCACGCTCTGATATTTTATTATTTCGAAAATGTTTACAATTCAAATTATTATTCTAACAATTTATTTGATTCATTTAACATCGTTATATTGAAAAAATTTATTTGTATTGTCAGATACATCTTCAATGCATAACATATTTTCTCCTAATGATAATATATACGAAACATACTATAGAAAGCGGCAAATGTCATTTTGTTCTTCGTTTCGTCTGTTCAACCACGAGATTAGCCTGCTATACGCATTGATTTAATCATTCAGTAAGTTTTCAAATACACCACTCTCTCAATTATCTTTCAGATATACTGTTGAATTTTGTCTAAACCCAGAATTCAGTTAGTGCATACTTTTATATGCCCATTCTATTCTAACTCTACTAGATCAATAATACCACCTCCCTAATAATTGACATCTATAATAAAATCTTTTCGCCGTATTAAGTATTACAACCCACAATATTTAGACTACAGTAGTTCGAATCTATAGTAAAAATCTTAGATTCATGGAATGCTTTTGAAAATTTTAAAAAGTTCCAAAATGATCTAAGCACTTACTATCGATGTGCCTTTTTCCATTGATAGCCAAACATACTTACTGATGGTTGCTCCGTCCCCCTGTCCCCTACTCCCTCCACCACGGTTGCCATAGCCTAGAGGAAGGTTGCAAGGACCTCAATTTAAGCTTCGGTTCACCATTATTTTCTTCGACAATATACGAGAGTTCTACAAAAAAAGACGATCAATCATAGAGATATCAAAGATGCAGATCATAACAAGCATTATTTACCCACTAGGAGAGCTTGTAACAGTTGTCAGACGGAAAACCTTGTGGTTAGATTGAAAACTACGCTCACTATGTCATAATGAATTTTAATAAAGCTCAGAGTAAATGTGCTTTCGTCTCTTTCGATACAAAGAGCTGCTCATTGCAATAGGCTGTGTGCTATTCGCATCATGCGATAGAAAGTTGATCGTGCTCTCACTACCAGGCTCTTTTATTGCTCTACAGAGCAGTGCCTCAAAAACTTGCTTTCGCAATAGTATCAAACATATTATTACATCGTTATCAGCACTCGACACTTCATCTGAGATTTCAACTATATACTGGTCTTCTTGTAAGTAGGAAAAAACCAACGTCGATAGTATACCAAATCCGCCATTTATTCAGTACTTGTGTGGATATGGGTGTGACTAAGGAGTAGGTCTACACCCACACCCATACCCCACTTTCTTAAACAGTAGACAAGTTGTGATACTAGTATAAGAAAGAGTAAATAAAGCTGCATATATTTCCAACGGATATTTGATTGTATTTGATTAGCTTTTATACAGAAACCCTCACCCTCAACCCCTCACCTCAATGTATTGTGTGATGATGCCAAACCACAAAAGCGTGCTTGAATAAAATATGAGCTGCAAAAATGACGCACTAGCAAAAGTGTTGCATGGGATACTAAAATGTCGAAGGCCGAGCTACTTGAACTTGCGTTTGCAAATATTTCACCAAAGCGATACGTGACAAATGAAATTGCGCATGATGTCAATTCCCGTCTGTCCGACGTCGAAGAGAGTGCGCTCGATTTTATCGCTGCGGTAGATGAAGACTTATCAAAAAGCTTCATCGAGCATATATACAAAGTTGAAAACACCTTGAAAGCAACCGATGCCATTGTCGAAAATAATATTAAGCCGTAATTAATTGAAACTGATCAAGATGACTCTGACATTCTTGAGCGAGATTTATATGCGCGCTTCTTTTGTGTCATTTATACTCATGAAAACTTCTTTGATGCATATACATATCGTTATAATCCATATGACAAAGAATAAATGTGAACAATTAAAAAATTATTGTTTATTTTGAATCGATTAGTCAGGGTTGACAGAGATAGACATACATGAGATGCTATGAAGTAATTAAAGACCTTCAATCGTTCGACTAATAACGCTACGATAATCGATAGATTATACTACCTATATAGTTTAGAGATCCGAGGCGAAAATTTTTGAAAATTTTAGCATTTGTAGAGGCGAGGTTGGGTTACAATTTGGCTAAATTGAAATTAGAAACACATGCAATTAAAAGAATTGTCAGTGGTATATAAAAAAGCTCTTGAAGTATTTTAATTCTCAACTGTATAGGTACCCTCGTCTAGCCTCTTCCGAATGGTGAAAACCGCAGTTCAATAGCTATCAACATTGCCGAGTTATTCAACAAGCAACCAAGTGCATTTTATTTTGAAATGGACAATAGTTACGTTTTACATGATAGACTATCCATCCGAAAATGTTTCCTTTTCAATTATTCAAAATAAACCAGTTATATGCTTTTAACCTTTTAAATTAATTCTTACATGAGATTTGACTAGTGGCCATATACTTTAAATTTTTAATTCTCATCTACACAATTGTTTCTATTGATCACAAGAACAATGCAATATTATCTAACAAACAAAACAAGATAGAAAAAGATTTCAAATTAGAGATGCCATATCATAAGAAAAGCTGTACTCATGACTTAGGTATCAAATATCAATAATATGAAGTAAAAGCTCTTCTTTCTTCCCTTTTCTTATTATCAATATCTTGATAAAAAATAATTGTTTACAAACATCTCTTATTTCTCCTCTAGCTTTTTAGCTTTGAATCATTTTCAATTTTCTTTATCATTCATTAACTTGCATTCTTTATACTGAGTATGCCTCATTCAAAAGTACTGTCTACCTTGATCTTCGTTGTCATAGCACATTCTGTCTATAGTTTGTATAATTATATTGGCTGCTATGAACAAGCATTTTATGATAGTTATTTTGAAAGTTCATATATGGAACCAACGTTATGTTTCCGTTTATGTGATACACCAATAATCTATATACAAAGTTCAATATGTCGATGTTCATGGGGTGGTCTTATGGATTATAGTCGACGTAGAAACACATATTGTTCAACACCCTGTCCAAAACCAGGTTATCGTAAAGTTACAACAAACATTTCATGTGGTGGATCAGAATACTATTCAGCTTATGCTGAAAATCAATTTTATACTAAACATGCTCATTTATTTGATTATCGAATTCAATTCAAATCATGCGAATTTCGAAATAGTTCTTCTGATTTTGATATATTACAAGTTAAAATTGATGAATTATCTGAAAAATTAGCATTGAATAAATTGGAACGATGTGCAGCTGCATGTCTTGATCAAAATAAGACAACACAATCCATAGGTAAAATAACATATACAAACGTCACGAATCTTTGTTAACTCTTCTCGTAATATTTCTAAATAAAACACTGTCGATACAATACAGTAGAGACTAAATTAATATTTTGAGAGATGTCCACTCAGGGTCTCTGTGATAAATGGTAATGTTGTATATCTAAAATTTTGAGTGTTGTAAATGTTCGAATGGTTTTTGTTTTTGTAGAAATTCATTGTTTCAAGCAATGTTGATATATATATCGTGATTAATGTTCAGTTTCGAGATCTATGAAATCATCTTTTCGATTTTTGTCTCAATCAGAATATATTATTGTTTCTCATCCACATTTCTTTTCCAAAATAAATTTGACTTAATATTGCTTGCATAAATACGAAACCAATGGGTCTTACTTAAAATAGTACTGTTAATTATTATCTAGTGATCTATGATACCTTGTTAAATAATAGTTACAGCATATTTAAAAACATCAACACAAAAAGAACTGAAATTTTTCTTTTAGCTTTCAACAGTGATAATAATCAATGTTTATGCATAATACAGAAAGAATTAAACATTAATTCTAATCGTATACTTAATTTAACAATTTTACCAAATAATACTTGTGATCTTTATTGTGATAATACATTTGGTGATTCGAACATTGAACATAAATTTAAATGTGGCTCAAAAAATGATTCACGAATATGGGCTATTTATGATTTAAGTGGTTTATGTCCGATTGATTTTATTTATGTAAAAGAATTAAAGGAATGTATGTCTTCGTCTAGTGGAAGATGGAATTCATGTCCATCTTCATCGACAAGGTATACTTATGATGGAAAACTAAAATGGGATGTCTTTCTGAAAATTATTGATCAGTTAAACTTAACAAAATCGACTGTTCTAATAGATTTTGAAGATAATGATATCATTGATAGTGCATGGAAATGCTTAAAACAATATTCATATGGTAGCGATAGAACATCTTACGTATATAGTTATCGTACACTTTATATATTAGAAAATGGCTGTTTACGTTTAGAAAGTAATTCAGGGTATTCATTTCTATTAGCATCTCGATTATGTATAACCTATTCAACAAGTTTGGTTTCATCATCTGGATACAGTACAGTTTATTACAGATATAGACCTTCTATAAATCCAATATCTTATGATTGTCCAATGAATTGGCTTGATTTAAATAAGCATTGTTATCGAATATCGGATACAAGTAAAACAATACAGGAAGCAAAAAAAAATTGTATTAGTGTATCTCAATCTACAGACAGTGAAGAACATGAAGATAGTGCAGAATCTATTAATGATAACGATGATGATGACGATGATGATTATGGTGTTTCTTATGATATAATGACGAAAATAAACGATAAAAACAAAGACAATATCAATAAATTACATAGAGGTGAAGTCGCTCAATATTCATCACAATGGCAAGGTCGTCTTGGCTTTTTCCTACTTGACACACGTAAAATATTCAATAAGAATTTAATCGATATTATTTTAGTAGTAGTAGTAATAGTAGTTCTTTAGCTTAGATTTCTTATTAGATAGAATAATTTTATTGAAATAGAGTTCTGTTCAAACACAATACCTATAATCTTTATAGATCCTCTCGAAATTTATCAAGTCTCCCTCGGTCAACAAAGATTTCATTTTCGATTTCATATTTTCACTATCTAATATACTGTATTAAAAAACAAATATACCAAAAAATACAACCTGGAAAGGAATAAAATATACAAAAGATCAAAATAGAATAGACTCGGTTGTTTGTTTGTTGAATAACTCAGCAACGGTGATAGCCATCGAGCTCAGATTTTCATTACTATTAAGAGCATGAATGAGAGTACACGCCTACATGAAAATGAAAATACTGGAGAAATTTTCTAGAAGTTCAATTTTAGTCATATTGTAGTAAAACATCTACTTTATCAACCATGAAATTTTTAGACATTTTCAGACCATTTTAGTGCCTTTTGTTGCCATTCTGGATATTTACGGGAAAATGAAATTATGGAATTTCGATCTGAAAACATGCCCATAGATATGTCTAGTGATCCATAGAATATCCAAAAATGTCTAGCCAAAAAAAGATATTTCTTTTTCGAGATACTGCTTTTTCAATTTCACTTGAAAATGCACTTAATCAAGCAATTTAGACAGTGATTTTCTAAAAATGTCTTTCTAATGATGAAAAAAACGATAATTATTGACTCTTTGAAATAAAAAAATTTTTGACACGTGATGAATTCATTTTTTTCTTACTTCGTCTTTTCACTACTTGATATACTTTATCAAAAAAAAGATAAAAAACAAAGTGTTTGACAAGAGATACCATGAAAAGTTCTACAATTTACAAAGAACAATCATTTATTTAATATATGTACCTTTTATCTTCAAAATGAAAAAATTCTGTGCGATTAATTTTTGAGATTGCAAGCAAGTTCATTAGCATATCAAGTAATGACAAGATGAACTAAGAAACAAAATAAATTCATCATATGTCAAAATTCTGTTTTTTTAAAATACAGTATATTAGATAGTGCGGACATGAAATGGAAAATGAAATCTTTTTTATGTCCGAAGAAGAGTCAGTTTTTTCTCATTTTCTTTAACAATGATTTCTTATAAATAACGAATATGATATAAAATGTAATATACATGAATATAGTATCAATAGCATTTCAATATATATATAAGCATAATTCTCTCTTAGATATAGCAAGTGATGTATTAACAAATCAATATAATAAAAATATACAATCAATCAATTCCAATGTTAACATCGATCGTTCCTCTATAAATGAATTTCAAATGATTAATACTGATAATTCAACTAACAACAATGAATCTTGTTTAGTTTTTACACGTTCAGTAATCAACAGTATTGAAAATTCTATTATAACAAAGACATCAATCAATAATTGTTCAAAAGCAAGACATGTATTATGTGCAAGAAAATCAATAATTGATTCTAACTCTCTAATTGGTTGTTTTCATAAACCATTAACACTTGATTTACCATCTATCATATCAAATCATTTAACATATAAATTATGTTTATCTATTTGTCAAAGTTTAAAAACAAAATTAGCTATTATTCAAATAAATAAATGTTATTGTTTAAATGCTGGTGTTACATGGATAAATGGAACTACACGAAATAATTTCAACCATAGAAAAGTAGATTGTGGACGTCCTTGTCTTGGTATGTTTTATTGTTTATGATAAATATTGATATTATTCTTTTATTAAATTGATTCAAACATAATTCAGTTATCTTTTATCGAAAACATATTTGAAATCAACTTTTAAAATAGGATATATAAGAAAAATTTCTGCATGACTCAGTATTTCATTATTAATACTTTAGACTTCTAAATTTGCATTTGATAAATATTCTTTTTCTGATTTACTTCAAGAAAATTCTATTTTAAAATTAAATTCAGTCTTTCGATAATAATCGTTAAAATTTGTAATTTTAGAAAATAAACATGAACATTGTGGTGATGAAAACACAATTGTTGTTTACAATATTACTCGTAGTTTATCATACTATGAAGTTAGTTTATCAGCTAAATCATCAAATCCTGATTTCATTTATGATAGTTGTGTATATTTACATTCAGTTAATCGATCGATTATGTATCAATTCAATATTAAACATATATATAATATACATCCACGTCATTGTTTAGAAATATGTAATAAATATCATCAAAATTATGCTCTTATTAATGGAAACAAATGTTTATGTACAAATAAACCACCGAAAAGAAGAAAACTATCAAATTATTTTACACCACAAGATTTTTACTGTAATCGTGAATGTCTAGGGAATTATTTTTATACATGTGGATCTATAAACAATGCATCACTCTATTCAGTATATACTATGAAACTACATTGTTCAACAGGTAAGAAAAAAAAATAACGGATGCGCCATAAAGAATGACCTTCTCAGTATTTTTCGATTATCTCTCCCATACTTCAACCTATATACTTGGAAGTTTTCTCAAAATATAGCCCGTTGAAATCTCTGCAAAAAAAAACTATAGAAAGCGATCTTTCAACAAATATCTATAAAAATTATATAAATTGAACATAAAATGCTCTAAAATTATTCATTTTCAAAACATAATATTTTCATGTTGATAATCTTATATTACTTTTTGATTGAAATGAAAAGCTCTTTAATGACCATTCCGTAGCCATGGAAAACCTGTATCTGTTGAAGCAATACTCTTTTCCACATACCCTAAATTGACTTGAAGAAGTACTTTTTCTTTGTTTATGTAGAGTACATAATTATTTTAGGTTTAGATTTAGTGGTTAATTGAAGAAAAATGTTTTCTACGTCATTTAGACATGAGCAAAGTATAGGGAAGTATTTTTTGTCTGGGATGCTAAAAGTGTGGATCGAGAAAAATCGATGGATCAAGCTCTTTTTCATAAAAAATTGGTCAATTTAATGTCATACTCATATTCCAATATTTCGTTTAGATGTTCATCAGAGAGAGTACACCTGAAACTACAGAAATAATGTCCCAGAGCCGGATCTTTTACCACTTTTGTCTAAGCAAGTCAAATCATTAGTGTTGTTCAAATTTGTTGTTGAAAGTGACTCATTATAGTGCCTTGTGATGTTGGGCAGATATAATTTTTATAGATATTTGTTGAAAGATCGTTTTCTATAGGCTTCTCTACAGAATTCGGCAGACTATCTTTTGAGAAAACTCTCAGGTATATACGTTGAAGTATGGGAGAGATAATCGAAAAATATTGAGAGGGTCATTCTTTATGGCGCACCCGTTAATTGAAGATTATTCAGTAAAAAAAATGAATTTTATTCTTCTTTAAGGTTTTACGTTAGATGAAGATAAAAAACGATGTATGTATGATGATACTTCAAAAAAGAGTCATGTTTTTCCCGATGCACAATCTCATTGTAAATCTATTGGTGGTATTATTGCAAAAATCAATGATATTTTAGAAATTCAAGAAGTTTTACCTAGTTCATTCTTCAGATTAACCAGTAATTATAGATATTCATCAGATGATCTTTATTCTTCCTCAGATATGTTAAATAGAAAAAAATATTTTTGGATTGATCGTACATATAATTTTATAAATACAAGTCAAACATCAAATCGTCCTATTAGAAGATGTACAGAAACATCAAATGATATTGATTCACATTGTATTGTTCTTCGTTTGGACAAAATTCTAATTGGTAATGTAATAAGTTATGAACAATGTTTAACTGAATCAGATGAATGTTTACCAGAATCTGCTATACCAGTTTGTGTTGATAAACATATCGAACCTAATTTAACTATTATTCATCCAATTAAACATGGTTCTTCATCGATTATATCGATTAATACATCAATTGATTATACATGTGGAAATGATAAAACATATCATTTTATTAATAATTATTGTTATAAAGTAGATTTTCATGAAACAACTTGGAATGAAGCAAAAAATAAATGTGAACATGATAATGCAACATTATTTATACCTGAAAAAACAATGATGATTCAAATGATAAAAGAATTAGTTTTACATCGACGTATTTATACGTGGTCCGGTATTGTACATGTTGGTCTTGTTTATGATAATAAAAAACGTAATATTATACGATATGATACAAATAATGAAAATACATCAGAATATTTATCTAATACAGAGTCTTCTTATTCTTTATGTAAACGAACATTTCTTGATCATTATAAAAAATTATCGTCATTATCAAAACTATCTATCGAAAATAAAAAAGCATTGAAATCTCAACAAATTGGTTGTGGATATCTTGATTTTCAATCAGAAACAAATCCATCGATTTCATGTAATGAAGTAACTTGCAAGCAACTAGCAACTGTTATATGTCAAAAATTACCAATTAGAAAAACGGAAACTATTCTAGCTAAACGGTTAGTTAATCTTATTAAATTCAATAATATTCAAGTTCATTAATTCGTCCAAATCAAAATACTATTGATCAATAAGATTGAAAGAAAGTTTATCTCTTTCATTGTTTAAATAATGAACATAAAAAAAAAATATTCATAATCAATTTCTCTGAACTTTGATTGATTAAAATTTCAATGTAGTTTTCGATCTGAGAAATGATAATTAAGAATTTTTTAGAAATCCTTAGAGGTCAACGAATTCCAATCGTCTACACAATCTATAGGGAATGAAAGGAATTGCACAAAGAATAAAAATCAGGTTATTTTAAAAATAATTCGATATGAATTTCAATAATACAGTGATTATTATTATGAACTTTGATCAGAATTGATTTTCATATTTTAACAAAGACTATACGAAAGGAAAAAATATATATATTATTCTAGTTATACTATCTTGAAAATATTATATTGAGTTTTTCAATCTTTATGAAATATTTTGTTTTTTATTTCTAGTAGTTACATCGACGAATCAATAGATGATGATTCAAGTGTTTCATTATCGAACAATGAATCAGATAATAAAAAAGCAAACAGTTCTATCACCAGAGATTTTGCACCAGTATTCTTCATATTGGGTATTACATTTAGTTTTATTCTTCTTATACTTGTTAATGTATTCCACAAGCAATATCAAATAAGAAAAACTAATAATAAATCTCATAAAAGACTAAACAATCATTCTATGTATTCTCTGGTATCAACCACTAACGAATTTAATTTGAATTAAATTTATAATTATTCCGATACTTTTTTTTAAAATTTATTGTCTTTATTTAAACAATAATCTTGTTTGAATTTATGAAGGTTTTAAAAGCCTATTTTGATTTTCTTTTCTACACTTGTGAATTAATAATTAAACAAAAATACATTGGACTTTTGTCTTGAAGAAATAGAATTAAAAATTTTTAGTCTATTTAATTTTTGTGTAAAAGACTAAATCATGTTGTTGTGATTATTCAGTACTGAGGGTGTGGGTGTGGGTGTAGGTGTGGGATGTGAATGTGGGTATTGGTGTGGGTGTAGACCTTCTCCTTAGTCACACCCAAAATGCAGCGCATATGTCAACGGCATTATTCATTCTCTGTTCACATTTACTTTCATGTTGCTGTTTTGATCCTTGGGCTCGTTTCATTTTCTCCAGATGAATGCTGTTGTTTTTCTATAACAGAAAAGATTGTTTCGTTTTTCGAAACAATTCATTTTTTTTTGCTTTCAATACACGCTAAAGAACGAACATCGTAAAATTTTCGTTCAAATTTATCATCTGCTTCAATGTACTATTAACACAGTGAGTTGTGCATTCTATCCCTCATGAACGTAACTGTAATATTCTGTTGAGCAGCAGTTCAACATAGGCTGACACTCAATTCTAGCAAGCAGACGACTTCCGAATGGATTAATTCCTTAGACTCAAAGGATAGGGCCTACAAACTGAATTCGCCCGTGTCTGTCTGACTGTCTGTAACACATTTACCAGATGATAACTGTGGAGACAAAAAGTCGTATGTATGACAATAATGGAATTCCATGAAACGTGTTCCTCACACAAATCCTCCTCCGGTACTTGCTCCGCAGTAACAGTTGCTTTTCGGACACTAACTTCCCGGCCAGTTTCTTGCGAGTCGTATCCAGCAGAACACTTATTGTTTTCAAGTGCACAAGGGTACCGGTGTGGGCAAATCGAAGATCTATATACAGACATAGAGCAGTCATCATATTCCGCAATGTTGAACATTGTGGAACCAGTTCCGCCCCCGAAATCAGTTCCGTCCAATTCCCGGAATCCGACCGTCTTACAATATAAAAAGCCTATTCTACGTTATCGAGTTCCATCGAATTCCAGAATCAGCAGCAATTCCTACGAATTCCGCGCAATCGTGTCTCGACTCAATTCCCGGAATTCCGTACCGCGATCAGGTAGTGATCGAGTCGAATAAACTTTAACCATATCAGAATGCGTGTGGGTGAGGGCGAGATGTAATTCCGGCGAGGAATTCCGGAATTTGGGGTGTAGGTGTGGGTGTGGGTGTCATCTGTTATCACACCCACACCCTTTAGTGATGTGAATCGTATCGCATGTGGAGTGTGGGTGCCATTGAAGATATCGTCCACACCCAAAAGAATCTTTTCATTCATGGCTTGCATGATAACTGCTTTTTCTCGAAATTAACTATTTAAAGGTTCAGGATGTGGGTATCAGTGTAGGTATGGATATGGGTGTTACTCTTCATCCAACCTCAACCCACATTTATAACTTTACCTTTAATGCTTTTATCATTCGATATTTTTTACATTTCGCCATTTTATTATTTCGGCATTAATATGTTTCGATATTTATATTTCTACATTTTTATTTTCGACATTATTTGCAGGAATCCTGCTCGAGACGCAAAATCTTTACTTATTTGTCAATTGAGTCTTGATGGATTAATAAAATAACATTCAAGTGTTAAAAGAGTATTTTTCGTCTTTAAAAATAGTTCGTTAATGCCTAAGGCAAACAGTGGAAAAGAGAAAAAATATAAATTTATTTCCTGTACTCAAGACTGCAGCCTATTTGTTGTTGGTGTCGCTGTGTACGTGGCGATGTGAGGTGTGAATGTATGGCTCAGGATTACGACACGATCAACAGCCACAACTACACTCACACCAAAACTCACTACGAATCTCTCACTCAAATCCGAATGAGACTGTCTTTAGTGTGATGTTTATTGAAATTGCTAGGGAATAGAGTATTGCTCGGGATGCAAAATCGTTACTTATTTTTCAAGTGAGTTTGAATTAATCAATAAAAAACGTATTCAAGTGTCGAAAGAGTGTTTTTCTTCTTTAAAAACACTTTGTTGAAGTTTAACATAAACAGCGGGAAATAGAAAAAAACTAATGATCTTTTCATCGTTCTCAAAACAGTAGCCTATTGCTGCTGACTCTTTATCGTCTATGAAGAACATACACTAAAAAGAAACAGTTTTGACGCGTAAGTCACGCATACTATAGTCTGTTTTATTTCAGATTGGGTTCTAACAAACAGAAGGTGATTCGAATTCAATCTCGAGCAAGAAAGCTTTTAGCGCAGCTTCTTTAGGGCTGATATGTGGAACTCAGATATTCTATATAAGCTAGGATATCTAATCCCACCTAACACTGGTTGCCATAGTCTGTAATGAAAGTATCTATAATGATGCCTTCATTGCTATGATCTCTAATGAGAGGTGGGAGAAGCTGTCAAACCTTCGATTTAAAACTTACGCTCGCTAGTTTCTTCGAAAATATATATGAGTCTCGCAAAATTCAAGGATCCGCTGTTGTGAAGTCAAAATGTCAGATTAAAACATTGATAGATGGGTGCGGGTGTGAGCATGAGTGTGAGTGTGGGTATGGATATGAGTGTGGATGTGGGTATGGGATGCAGATGCAGATGCAGGAGTGGATTTATCTTCTCTTAAACCACATCCGCACTCACGCCCACAGCCACCCATAGTTGCTATTGTATGTGAGTGTAGCTGTGATTGTGGTTGTGGATGGATCTTTCCTTTATCGACACTCACGTCCTTGTTTATCTTAGTTCAGTTAATCTAAATCGTTTACATAAAAGTACAAGTAGCAAGATTACCTGTACCAAATGATATTGAATAATAGCATTCTTTTTTTCTTTTTCAATGTGTATTTTTAATGTGTTAAATAGCGGTAATTTTTTAAATAAACATCTTAAACAAGAAATTCCATTATTTAATAGAGTCTTATAGCGCGGGAAGTTTTTCGCAAAAGTTTTGTCGTTTCTGATAATTTTTTATTTTAACGGCAGATTCTGCACCACTGGGAGAACCACTGTAGTTACATAAATAATTTAGTCTTGAACTTATTCTTTTTTGAAAAAACTTCAGTTTAGAAAAAACTCCAATAAGCCAAAAACAAGATTCGAAAATTCAAAAGTGATCGGATAAAAGTTCAAATTTTAAAAATCGAACTTTTTCGTGTCATATCGAAAGATTCGGCAACCCTGATTTACGTGCAGAACAAAGTATGACCATTATTTCTTCTATAGTCAATGGAATTAATATTATTGATTTATTATTTACAATAATTCTATACGAACTCATATACTAAAACAGATCTATTCAATATATCGAATATTCATCATCACGAATGAATGATTCCATCATTATTCGGGTATATTATATTATCCCTTCTTTGAAATTTCAATCAATCTATTTTGCAATAAGTCTTTCAAAAAACAAAAAATCATTAGCAATTTCATGTTTTTAAATTAAGGAGGTACGTTATCCCTTCATTTTCTTCTATTTATAATAAAAAATTTATTAAGGGAATTTAAATTTTTCTTTGTTGTACGTATATATTTCATAACATATTAAAAATATTAATGAATTATGGACAAAATTTTTATCCCTTACATTTTAATTTGTTTTGTCTTTCCTTCGTATTATCTACTAGGGAGGGCACGACATATGAACTGTCCTCACACATTGCAATTCAACAACAGAACGAAACGACATTAATATGTGTAAACACAGATAAGATATCGTATGCTCGATTTTTTTTGACTAGCGACAACCATCCGTTTAAAGTACGCCGCGTTACATTCCGTAGCGTTGTATTAATGAGCGTGTACCGCTATTTACATTTGCTTCAACCTTCTTGTTCTTCGTAATAGAAGAAGAAGAATTTCCAACACATAACAAGCTCGTGGATGGCTTAAACAACTTACCCGTGCCAGTAGTGTCCGACGTTTTGTTGGTACATGCACAGGCGTTCAGATAGAGACCATCTAACATATATTTATGTATGTATGACTGAATCATCTGTTCTCTTCGTCGTCTCTTTGTTGAGATCATGACGATCATGGACGTACTAGTCATGTGTACATAGATGTATGTTTGTCTATCATTGCCGGGTTTGTCCACTATACAACGCAACAAAATACGGAGGGTATCTCTGGTAGCATGTGCGGGAAATTTTGCAGCTGCTACGCTTCGGTGACCCAAGTGTTTAAGGAGGCTAATTTATTTGCTCATTTAAAAAACAAACAATTACATTTTCTTTTCTACATCTTCAATTTTAGTTTTCAACTTTGTAATATGTGGATGATTTGGAGGCAGTGATTTTTGTCGTATCTCAAGCGCTTTTTGCAGAAATAAAAGTGCTTTGGAGTACTCGCCCATGTTAGAATACACCGAACCGATGTTGTCGTACAAAGCAGCCAATGAGGGATGAGTCGGAGAGAGAGCTATTCTCCGGATTTCTAGTGATCGTTCGTAAAATGAAACTGCTATTGAGTACTCGCCCATGTGAGAATACACCAAACCGATGTTAGCATAGGAAGAAGCCAAGTCGGGTTGATTAGGATGGAGAGCTGTTTTTTGAATTTCAAGTGCTCGTTGGTACGATGACAGCGCTTTCATGTGCTCGCCCATATGATCATACATCGAACCGATGTTGCTGTAGGAATGAGCTATGCTGGGATGGTTCGAAGCGAGCGTAATTTTCCTTATTTCAAGTGATTGTTCGTACGATGAAAGTGCTTCCGGGTACTTGCGCATGGCAGAATACATTGAACCAATGCCGTCGTAGGAAGAAGCTAAGTCCGACTGATTTGTAGGGAGAGCCTTTTTTCTGATTTCAAGTGATCGTTGATAAAATGAATCTGCTATTGAGTGCTCGTCCATGTGAGAATATACCAAACCGATGTTGGCATAAGAAGAAGCCAAGTCGGGATGATTAGGATGGGGAGCTATTTTCTGAATTTCAAGTGCTTGTTGGTGCGATGACAGCGCTTTCATGTGCTCGCCCATATGATCATACACCGAACCGATGTTGCTGTAGGAACTAGCTATGCTGGGATGGTTTGAAGTGAGAGTTATTTTTCTGATTTCAAGTGATCGTTCGTACGATGAAAGTGCTTCCGGATACTCGCCCATGGCAGAATACGTCGAAGCAATGTTGTCGTAGGAAGAAGCTAAGTCCAAATGATTCGGAGTAAGAGCTATTTTCCGAATTTCAAGTGCTCGGTCGTGTAATGAAAGCGCTTTCGAATATTCGCCCATGTTAGAATACACCAAACCCATATTCAGGTAGGAAGTAGCTATATCAGGATGGGTCGGAGGAAGAGCTTTTTTCTGGATTTCTAGTGTTCGTTCGTACGTTGAAAGTGCTTTTGAATAGTCGCCTATATTTTGATACACATTACCGATGTTGTTGTAGAGAGTAGCCAAGCCGGGATGGTTTGGAGGAAGAGCTATTTTTTGGATTTCAAGTGCTCGTTCGTACGATGAAAGTGCTTCCGAGTACTCGCGCGTAGTAGAGTACACCGTACCGATGTTGTTGTAAGATTGAGCGATGTCGGGGTGATTCGGAGGCAGAGCAATTCTTCTGATTACAAGTGATCTTTCATGAAATGTAAGTGCTTTCGAGTATTCGGCCATGTGGTAATAGACATTGCCGATGTTGTTGTAGGAATAAGCCAAGTCGGGATGATTCGGAGGGAGAGCTATTTTTTGAATTTCAAGTGCTCGTTCGTGTGACGATAGTGCCTTCGAGCATTCGCTGATGTTTTTATACATGTTACCGATGTTGCTGTAGGAGGCAGCCAAGTCAGGATGATTCGGAGGAAGAGCTATTTTTTGAATTTCAAGCGATCTTTCGTACGATGAATGTGCTTTCGAGTAGTCACCCATGTTATTATACACTCCACCGATGTTGTTATAGGAAGTAGCCAAATCGGGATGATTCGGAGGCAGAGCTTTTTCGTCGATTTTATGTGATTTTTCGTAAAATTCAAGTGCTTTTGAGTAGTCGGCCATATTATCATACACCATACCGATGTTGTTATAAGAACCAGCCAAGTGAGGATGATTCGGAGGGAGAGCTTTTTTTTGGATTTCAAGTGATCTTTCGTACGATGAAAGTGCTTTCGAATATTCACCCATGTGAGAATACACCATAGCGATGTTGTTGTAGGAACTGGCCAAGTCGGGATGATACGGAGGAAGAGCCATTTTTCGAATTTCAAGTGATCTTTCGTACGATGAAAGTGCTTTCGAGTACTCACCCATGCTATCATACACCATAGCGATGTTGTTATAGGAACTAGCCAAATCGGGATGATTCGGAGGAAGGGCCATTTTTCGGATTTCAAGTGATCTTTCGTAGTATGAAAGTGCTTTCGAGTACTCGCCCATGTCATCATACACCATAGCGATGTTGTTGTAGGAAGTAGCCAAGTTGGGATGATTCGGAGGGAGGGCTATTTTTCGGATTTCAAGTGATCTTTCGTAGTATGAAAGTGCTCTCGAGTAGTCGCCCATGTGAGAATACACTGAAGCGATGTTATTATAGGAAGTAGCAAAATCGGGATGATTCGGAGGGAGAGCTATTTTTCGGATTTCAAGTGATCTTTCGTAGTATGAAAGTGCTTTCAAGTACTCGCCCATGTTATCATACACCATAGCGACGTTGTTGTAGGATTGAGCAAAGTCGGGATGATTCGGAGGGAGAGCTATTTTTCGGATTTCAAGTGATCTTTCGTACGATGAAAGTGCTTTTGGGTAGTCGCCTCGTTGGTTTTCGATTGTTCCTTGGCTATTCAGGACATTCGCTCGCTCTATGTTCGTGGCAGATGTGGTTGGTAGATGATCACAAATTTCCTGGGCTGTTTGGTAGTGGTGTAGGGTGAGCATCAAGTGAACCATAGGATTCCAGCCATTCCCGTTGATTTCCTGCCGTATACAGTGTGTGAGAATAGATAGTTGTGGATCATCATCGTTGGTGTGAATGAGTTGTACTTCGTACAGGTTGGAATTGTTGAGGACCTGTTGGATTTCGTTGACACGAAAAATCGTGTGCATAGAAAAGAGAATTTCCTCTTCATCGTGGAATGGACTCATCCCTTGAATGTTGGCGAAAGGAGTTGAAGAAACTGACGATCTAACAGTCATTATGAAGAGAATTCCGACGAAGTCAGCTACTGATGTGTTACTTTCGGCGAATGCTAGAGAAACGTCTTGATTTCGGCTGGTGGATAAAAAGTTGTTAAATGAGAGGAGACCACCCTTGGTTTTTTCCAGTGTGTCGAAATCAGCTTTGGACAATCCTTGGCCGCGGTATACAACAAAGTCAGCATTCCCTGGTTTTTTAAACTGTTCTTTGTGTAATTGGTCGAGTTGGTAGTGAAGATCTCGAATGAAAAAAGTCATTTTCTTCATTGTTAGAGTATCCAATGTTCGAAGTGACCGATTAAGCGTCTGGTAGATGAAAGAGTCACGAATATACCAGAAAATTGACGTCTCAGGACTGTAATTCTTCTCGAATTCGTTGATAGTATCCAACGTTGTCTTATTGTTGTTAGACTTTTCCCGCCAAAATTGAATGAAATCTGTGATTTCTTCTTGTGTGTGGTTGACTTCAAGTGCAATTTCTTTAAATAGCCGTGTGTACATAAATGAGGGCCCTATTTGATTTAGATTGGTTTTCAAACTATATTCGCCGATACTGACAAAGCTCATAGCGATATCGTTTTTGTAACATCGTTTGATGGCATCTAGTAGTGCTTCACAGAGACGGTTGATATCTGTGTACACATCTTTAATTTTGCCGGAATTCTTTTTCCAATCGTGGATTAGAGATTCTCTGCTGCAGAAGATATAAACATCCAGAAGATGAGGAATATTAACTACGATAGGTATCATGTCTTGATCTTTAGGATTTGACAGAATGAGAAATGCCTTTTGGTCATTGAGGTCAGTGAGAAAATCTATACCTTCATCGGGTCCGTTGAAAATATATACTTCGTTGGCCAAGTTTTGCAGTTGTGTAAGTGTATTTTTACATTTTTCATTGTTTGGGTGAATGTTTTCGTCGATCCAGATAATCACATAGCTTCCAGTCATGCATTGCGTTGGTTCCATAACACTCGATAATGTCGTCGTATTTGTTGTGGTATCCGTTATGGATGTAGAAAGTATTTCATTCGGTTTTTGTCCATTCATTTTGAATTCATTTGCCACTTTATAACCAACCAAGAATGGAGAGAAGTTGTTTGAAAATCAGTCAGAATTTTGTTTTTCTATTAATCTGACAAGGGTCGTTTTACTTGGCTTTTTTACGACGACAAAGACGCTTTTGTTTGTCGATGTTTAGTAACGAATTTCGATAGTCGTAAAAGAAAATTGTGTTGTAAAGAAAAAAATAATAAAGATATTCAGTGTCGTAGTGCGTTGTACCGCTGCTCTTCGACGATTTAAAAACAACCATTTTTCTCCTTGGTAAGAACGAAAAAACAACAGTCTCATGCGTGCTTTTATTTTTTTCATCTTTCTAAAGATATTACGATAGTTTGAACCAAAAACATCGCAAATAAAGTCAATCTTATTTTAGGTCACAATTGAAAACTTAATTTTCTGTTTACCCAATATGCCACACATCATTAAGCAACGGCTTATGTAGTCAAGTAGCAATGTTCTTCCTGCTCAAGTGAATAGTTCTCGATTTAAAGAGGGAAGAGAAGGAATGGATAAGAAAGACTAACCGTCTTTGGTATTTTGCATGTACTCCCTGGTAATGCAAGTAGGGCAGGAAGTGGTCTGTGTCTATGGAATTTAGGCCAACTTCATGTGTCTCAACATGCAAAACAAATGCCATCTCCGCTTGTAGGCGAGATCTCACCTTTTGGCAGTATTGAGAGACAATTTTATAATGTACTGATAAGTTTTTTGATAATTCTGAAGAAAGCAATTATTCATTCTTTCCAATCACTGGATAGAAGTGCAATTGAGCCGTGACGGAAACGAGGGTACTACCATTTTCACAATGGCTCCCACGGATGCACCCAATGGTAAATACCGTGCCCATCGTGGAATTTTTATGCGGGTGTGTGTGTGGGTGTGGGGGTGATTAAAGTGATCCGTACACCCACACGCACACACCCACACCCCCACCCCCACATCCACACCCACACCACCCACACCCTCGAGGCCAAAAGTCATTGTCTTCAAAATCAACTGCAAATTTTTCAAGCTGTGCGATAGGCTGATCATATTCTTTTTGACCCTGAGGTTTTGGCCAATCAGATTGTTTCATGGTCTATCTCCAGCCAATGAGGTTCTTACTACCTAGAATTTCAGCCAAGCAGGTTTTTTTATACCGGGATGATAACCAATCATATTTGTCCCTTGGGATTTGGTGTAGCATGTGCCTCTGAATAAACGTTATTTGTGAAAAATAATCACAATTTCATAACAGCGTTTCATGAACGTCGACACGACGCGTTCCGTTTATAGAGATTTGCACATTAGCTGCAATATTTTAACTCTGTAACAGAGTGCACTTCTATTGCAAAACTGATCATATTTTTGTAATAGACCAAACGGTAGTGAGCTTGATTGCGAATACCGTAGGATGATATATTGTTGAAGTACACTTGAATATAGGAGCGACTATTCGTGAGTTTTGCACTGGAGGGACGTCAACGAACGACTAGATGATGATTCTTCTGATTAATTGCAGAGATGGTTCCGAAGAGATCTGTATGAAATCTACTATGTCTTCGGGTAAATTCTTATTAGATTTATGAATAAAGTATTTGTGTCTAACACAATTGTTATAGAAAGATCGTGAAAATAAAGCTGTGCAGTATAGTTCATAATAATATCCAGTCTTTTCTATTGGGATTTCTTCTGATATGACTGTGTTTTTGGAATTAGCTAAACGTGAACCAGTGTTCTTGTCTGCTCGCACAAATTATAACTTTTTTAAGGAAGGAATAGCTACATCTATTGGTAGCAATGCGCTGTCGATCGCTGACAATAGGTATGCACCAGTGTCAGTTTCTCAAGTACCCAGTGGCACTGGCTTCCAGTTCGACTGGAAAACTATTGTCACTGAATTTCCGCGTGGCAACACGTACTCAGCGACCCAAAGTATCCAGTGCCCCTGATGTCCAGTTAACTGTCTTTGGAGCATGCCTAATCGCTGAGTTTCTGATAATGTCATGTTCGTATATTTAGGAGATATGGAAAACGCTGAAAGCAAGGCATTTTTATCACGTTCCCGAATTCTTGTAGGAGAACGAATTGCTATCTCTTGTATTGCTCGTTTGCCACCTATCTGTTCTTGTTATTAAAAGAGGAGAATATGCTAAGGAAGAACATGGAAACATAACAGCGACTAGCTGCTGTTCCGAACAGCTTTCATTGGTTTCTTTGATGTCTCTAAAGGATTTGTTGAGCAAGAATACGAAGCAACATGTCAGTCTATACTCGCTGCATATAAGAAACTGGACGGTCGAGAATTGCGGCTCTTAGAAACGCTGACTCCGAGCTGTACTTTGCGATTCACCTAAGGAAGCCTTAACAGAAAATTTAAAAACTTGGTCTTCTTATAGGTTAAATTAACTGGTAATCTATGTATAAGGAGGAGATGTGTGTTCAGCATAGTTCTCAACATAGAATCTAATGAACACAGACGACAACTACTTTTTTTGGAGTGCATGTTAAAAAGTAGATGTAAGTTGATTGTGCAATAATAAATTAAAAAAATCGTTTGTAGTAAAGATCGACTCATTTTCGAATGAATTCTCAGTCAAATTACTTTTAGCGTTGTCATTAGTGTGATACATATGAGGATGAAAATTCGGCGGTGATTCTTTTTATAATCGTTTTCCAATAATTATGCCTTTTTGATTTTGTTTAGAAAAGCAATTAGAATTTGCTCCATCGGGCACTTACCCACAACTTAGTTGCAACGGTCGACATTGTTCTGAATGTGGACATTGTCGTGATTGGTACTACAATGGTGACCCCAATACTTTCGAAATAGTGCGACGAAATAGATTTAAAGATGAAACGTATTGGGCTCAGGGCAAACAAAAATATTTCCGCAAACGGAAAGGTGCAACCTGTACTATTCCTATTTTTACTCATCATACGCCTCCTGATCCTTCTTCTGTTGATAGTTCGACTCGTCCTTTTCGTACATCTGCTTCTCATGTCACTGCTGATGTTATTGCTGCCCCGTTTACTATTGGTGCTCGCTTATTTACTGGTCCTGTTGTTGCTCCTATTGGTACTCGCTTATTTATTGCCCCTGTTGTTGCTACTATTGCTGAAGACGCTTATGGTCTTGATAGTGTTAATTCTTCTCGTGATCGTCATATGTTTTGTCTCTGTGATGATAATGACCAAGAGTGGTCGATAAGATATCGATGAAATTTTTCACATGTGACAGTTTTTATAGCTTTAAACGTTTCTCTTTACAATGGATGTGTTCGACTTTTGGAAAAAACTGAAACTAGTTTTCCTAAACATCGGTCCTAATGAAAACTTATTGAAATAAATCACTAGAAATTTGTATGTACATGTGATCTCCCTGATATTGCATGGAATCAGGAGGGTGTGGGTGGGTGTGGGTGTGGGGTGTGGGTGTGAGTGTGCGTGTGGGTGTGAGTAAAGAGAAGACCTGAATCCTCAACCACACCCACCACTCACACCCATACACACCCACACCCACGCCACGCCCACACACCCACACCCACGCCACGCCCACACACCCACACCCACACCACGCCCACACACCCACACCCATATCCACACCCACGCCACGCCCACACATCCACACCCCACATCCACACCCACACCTTATGGATAATATTTTATTTCTTACTGGCTCGAAAGTTTATTTAGTTAAAATTTTTCAAATGTCTAGCAGTACTTGGAGTCATTGACAGCTTCTTAGAATCAATA